>NW_026504074.1:10000-30000 GCF_026875155.1 Cherax quadricarinatus
ATGGTTCCCGCCTCCACTACTTCACTTTCTAGGCTATTCCCACGGCCTGCCTACTCTATGACTGAAGAAATACTTCCTAACATCCCTTTGATTCATCTGAGTCTTCAACTTCCAATTGTGACCTCTTGTGTCTGTGTCCTTTCTCTGAAACATCCCGTCTTTGTCCACCTTGTCTATTCCTCGCAGTATTTTTATATGTCGTTATCATGTCTCCCCTGACCCTCCTGTCCTCCAGTGTCGTCAGGCCGTTCCCTCAACCTTTCTTCGTAGGACAATCCCCGTAGCTCTGGACAGTCTTGTTGCAAACCTTTGCACTTTCTCTAATTTCTTGACGTGCTTGACTAGGTGTGGATTCCAAACTGGTGCTGCATACTCCAGTATGGGCTGACGTAAATGGTATACAGAGTCTTAAACGAATCCTTACTGAGGTATCGGAACGCTATCCGTAGGATTGCCAGCGCCCGTATGCTGCAGCAGTTATCTGATGATGTGCGCCTCAGGAGATATGCTCGGTGTTATACTCACCCCCAGATCTTTTTCCTTGAGTGAGGTTTGCAGTCTTTGGCCATCTAAACTATATTGTGTCTGCGGTCTTCTTTGCCCTTCCCCAATCTTCATGACTTTGCATTTGGCAGGGTTAAATTCAAGGAGCCAGTTGCTGGACCAGGCTTGTAGCCTGTCCAGGTCTCTTTGTAGTCCTGCCTGATCCTCATCCGATCTGATTCTTCTCATTAACTTAGCATCATCTGCAAACAAAGACACTTCTGAGTCTATCCCTTCCGTTATGTCGTTCACATATACCAAGAACAGCACAGGTCCTAGGACTGACCCCTATGGAACCCCGCTGTCACAGCGCCCACTCTGACACCTCGTCGCGTACCATGACTCGTTGTTGCCTCCCTGTCAGGTATTCTCTGATCAATTGCAGTGCCTTTCCTGTTATGTGTGCCTGATCCTCTAGCTTTTGCAGTAACCTCTTGTGAGGAACTGTGTCGAAGGCCTTCTTGCAATCCAAAAATATGCAGTCGATCCACCCCTCTCTCTCTTGTCTTACTTCTGTCACCTTGTCATGAAACTCTAGTAGGTTTGTGACACAGGATTTTCCTTCCCTGAAACCGTGCTGGTGTGTGTGTGGTGTGTGTGTGTGTATACTCACCTATTTGCACTCACGCTACTGGGTCCTCTCCTCATGTGTGTGTGTGTGTGTGTGTGTGTGTGTACTCACCTATTTGTACTCACCTATTTGTGGTTGCAGGGTCGAGTCACAGCTCCTGGCCCCGCCTCTTCGCTGATTGCTACTAGGTCCTCTCTCTCCCTGCCCCATGAGCTCTATCATACCTCGCCTTAAAACTATGTATGGTTCCTACCTCCACTACATCACTTTCTAGGCTATTCCAAGGCTGACTACTCTATGACTGAAGAAATACTTCCTAACATCCCTTTGATTCATCTGAGTCTTCAACTTCCAATTGTGACCTCTTGTGTCTGTGTCCCATCTCTGGAACATCCCGTCTTTGTCCACCTCGTCTATTCCGCGCAGTATTTTATATGTCGTTATCATGTCTCCCCTGACCCTCCTGTCCCCCAGTGTCGTCAGGCCGATTTCCCTCAACCTTTCTTCATAGGACAATCCCCGTATGTGTGTGTGTGTGTGTGTGTGTGTGTGTGTGCTTACCTATTTGTGGTTCAGGAGACGATTCACAGCTCCTGGTCCCGCCTCTTCGCTAGTCGCTACATGGTCCACTCTTTTCCTCCTCCAAGAGTCTCATCGTACTTCTTCTTGAAGCTATATATGGATTCTGCCCCACTACTTTACTCTTCAGATTGTTCCACTTCCTGACAACTCTAAAGGCTGAAGAAATACTTCCTAACATCCCTATGTGTATGTGTGATCTATCTGGTACTAGACTGTAAACCGTTTTACATCTGTTGCCTCTGTTGCTTCTGTTACCCTGACGTTTGTGGTTACCGCGAGGGCAATCGAGTATGATCCCAAGTAGACGGGTGGAGTATCTCACCTTCTCGAATCAACAGCCCTACATTTGTCTCAAGGCTCCTGTGAAGTGTCTTCCCTCAAATATCTCTCCCGTCTTGAAAGCCCTGTTAAGATCTCTGTTTCTTAATGAGTTCGGTCTCTAAATGAAGGAATCCTCAGTCAATGATCATTAGTGACACGGTCTTCATAATGACTCCCTCATGATAATTTCATGTTAAAATTACTGAATACGAAGTCATGTTAATACCTTTATAATAAAGTACTTGTTAAATCGTAAATGTACAGATTACTAATGTAACATTATATATAATATATATATATAATGTGTGTGGTGTGTGTGTGTGTGTGTGTGTTGTTGTGTGTGTGTGGTGTGTGTGTGAGTTGTTTGATGTTGTGTGTGAGGTGTGAGTGTTGTGTGTGTGTGTGTGTGTGTGGTGTGAGTGTGTTTGGTGTGGTGTGTGTGTGAGTTTGTTGTGTGTGTGTGTGTTGGTGTGTGTGTGGTGAGAGTGTGTGAGTGGTGTGAGTGGTGTATATATATATATATATAAATATATAAAATATAAATAGATATATATATATATATAATATATATATATATATATATATATATATATATATAGATATAAATACATATCTATATAATTATATATATATATATATATATATATATATATATATATATATTATATATATATATATAAATATATATATTAATCGTGCCGAATAAGAAAACTGGTCCAGTTAGGAAAACTCATTTTAAAGAAGTCCTTTCTAAAAATTTCTCTTATCCGTTTAAAGATATATTTTTTCATTATGTTAATGTAAAAAATTTAAGTTTTGCACCAAAAGAATCTTAGAAAACTTACCTAACCTATTATAACAAGCGCAATTTATTTAGAGCCTAATCAACAAATATATTAAAAACGTTTACAGTAATTTAATACTAAACAAACACAGTTGAAATATATTTTTTCGTTAGGTTCAAAATGATTTTGGCGAAATGTATTGCATACTCAAATTTTCGCTTGTCCTATATGGCAAGATGAGCGTTACTATTTAAGATATATATAAATATATATATATATATATAAATATATATATAATATATAATATACTATATATAATAAAATATATATATATATATATAGAAATATATAATATATATATATATAATAATAAATTTATATATATATATATATATATAGATATATTTTCTTTTTGTTATATTATCACTACCGGCCGATTCCCACCAAGGCAGTGGTGGCCCGAAAAGAAAAACTTTCACCATCATTCACTCCATCACTGTCTTGCCAGAAGGGTGCTTACACTACAGTTTATAAAACTGCAACATTAAGCACCCTCCTTCAGAGTGCAGGCCCTGGTTACTTCCATCACTCAGGACTCAAGTCCGGCCTGCCGGTTTCCCTGAATCCTTACATAATGTTACTTTGCTCACACTGCCAACAGCACGTCCAAGCATTTAAAAACCATTTGTCTCCATTCACTCCTATCAAACACGCTCAACACATGCCTGCTGGAATCCCAAGGCAGCCCCCTCGCACACAAAACCTCCTTTACCCCCTCCCCCCAACCCTTCCTAGGCCGACCCCTACCTCCACCTTTCCTTCCACTACAGAAAAAAAAAAAAACTGATACACTGCTTGAAGTCATTCTGTTTCGCTCCATTCTCTCTACATGTCACGAACCAACCTCAAACAACCCTTCTCAGCCCTCTGGACAACAGTTTTGGTAATCCCGCACCTCTCCAAACTTCCAAACTAACGAAAATCTCTGCAATATATTCACACTCACACATTGCCCTCAGGCATGACAACTTCCACTGCCTCCAGCCTACTCCTCGCCGGAACATTCATCACCCACTGCTTCACCACCTTCCCATATAAGAGCGTTGGTAAAACTATACTCTCATACATTCCCCTCTTTCCTCCAAGGACAAAGTTCTTTGTCCCTCCACAGACTCCTAAGTGCACCACTCACTCACTCTTTTCCCCCATCAATTCTATGATTCACCTCATCTTTCATAGACCCATCCTCGGACCACGTCCACTCCCAAAATCTGAATAACGTTTCACTCTCCTCCCATACTCTCTCCCTCCAACTGGATATTCAATTCTTTCATCACCTAATCTTTTTGTTATCCACATAACCTTACCTCCTTTCCTTATTCACCTTAATTTCTTCTTTTGCACACCCAAACCAAATTCATCCACCAATCTCTGCAACTTCCTCTTCAAAATCTCCCAAGAGCACAGTGGTCAATCAGCTAAGAGCGCTGTGACAACTCCACTTTGTGTTGATTCCTTTATCTTTTAATTTAACTCCACGCCTCTTGCCAAGACCTCGCATTTACTTCTCTTACAACCCCCATCTAAAATATATTAAACAACCACGGTGACATCACACATTCCTTGTCCCTAAGGCTACTTTTACTGGGAAAAAATTTCCCCCTCTTTCCTACATACTCAAACTTGATGCCTCACAATCCTCGTAAAAACTCTACACTGCTTCAGTAACCTACCTCCTACACACATACACATGCAACATCTGCCACAATTAGCCCCCCTATCCACCCTGACATAAATACGCCATTTTCCAAATCCATAAATGCCACAAAGACCTCTTTATCCTTATCTAAAATACTGTTTCACTTATATGTTTTCACACTGTAAACCAACCTTGTCCACACACCCCCTACCTTTCCTAAAGCCCCTTGTTTCATTGCTGCTATCCTATTCTCCGTCTTACTCTTAATTCTTTCAATTATAATCTACCATACGCTTTACCAGTTACACTCAACAGACATAACCCCCTATAATTTTTTGCATTCTCTTTTATCCCCTTTGCCTTTATACAAAGGAACCTATGCATGCTCTCAGCAATCCCTAGTACCTTACCCTCTTCATACATTGTATTAAATAAATGCACCAACCACCCAAAACTATATCCCCACCTGCTTTTAACATTTCAATCTTATTCCCATCAATCCGGCGTGCCTTACCCCCTTTCATTTTACCTACTGCCAGCACGAACTTCCCCCACACTCCAACTGGCTCTCCTCACTCCTACCAGATGTATTCCTCCTTGCCCTATACACAAATCACAGCTTCCCTATCTTCATCAACATTTAACAATTCTCAAAATATTCCTTCAACTTCCAATACCTTCTAACTCTCCATTTAATAACACTCCACTCTCTATTATTTAACTGACAAATCCATTTGTTTCTCTAGCTTCTTAACTTGTTAACTCACTCCAAAACTTTTTCTTATTTTCACCAAAATTTGTTGATAACATCTCACCCACTCTCTCATTAGCCTCTCTTTTAACTTGCTTTCACCACCTCTTAACTTCTCTCATTTACTTCTCCATGATACTCTTCCCACCTTGCAATCACTTCTACTTTGTAAAAACCTTCTCATAAGCTAACTTTTTCTCCCTTACAACTCTCTTTACATCATCATTCCACCAACGCTACTCATCCCTCCTGCACCCACTTTCCCTGTAACCACAAACTTCTGCTGAACACTCTAACACTACAAATTTAAACCCTACCCCATACCTCTTCGACCCCATTGCCTATGCCTCATTAGCCTACATCTTCCCCAAATAGCTGTTTTATACTTAACCCAAACAGCCTCCTCCTTTTATTTTAATAAACCTTCACACTCGCTCTTCCCTGATGCTTCTATTCTCTTTTATCCCATCGTACCTTTACTCCTCATGTAGCTACAACTAGAAAGTGATCTGATAAACTGTGCCCTCAATAAACATGTACATCCTGAATTCCTACTCAACCGAGTCTTTTATCTACCAATACATAATCCAACAAACTACTGTCCATTTCGCCCTACATTCATATCGTGTATACTTATTTATCCTCTTTTTCTTAAAATTGGTATTCCCTATAACTAAACCCCTTTCTAATACAAAGTTCAATCAAAGGCTTCCCATTATCATTTACACCTGCACCCCAAACTTAACCTACCACACCCTCTCTAAAGTTTGCTCCTACTTTAGCATTCAAGTCCCCTACCACAATACTCTCTCACTTGGTTCAAAGGCTTCCTATAGCATTCACTTAACATCTCCCAAAATCTCTCGTCTCTCATCTCCTCCTGCATTACCTCTCTTCTCCAGTGCATACCGCTTATTATAGACCCACTTCACGCAACCAACTTTACTTTAATCCACATATTTCTTATTTGAAACAATTCATATTCTCTTTATCTCCTTCCATAACTGATCATTTAACATTACTGCGAACCCCTTCCTTTGCCTCTAACTCTCCTCAGAAACTCCAGATTTAATCCCATTTATTTCCCCCACTGAAACTCTCCTACCCCCCGTTCAGCTTGTTTCGCTTAGGGCCAGGACATCCAACTTCTTTTCATTCATAACATCAGCAAATCAACTGTTTCTTGTCATCCGCACTACAATCCACGCACAATTTAAGCAACCCAGTTTATAAAGTTTTTTCCCTTCTTCTCTTTTTTAGTAATTGTATACAGGAGAAGGGGTTACTAGCCATGCCTAGTATATTCTAGTATTATAGTATCTTTGTAAATTTTTGGTTGAAAATTTATCACAACTGTAAATTCAAACTCACTCTGAATTTAATTATAATTTTGACGACATAATAAGAGAAAACGCAGATAAAATGTTCCCTATACCGTCCATCATAAAAAAAAATAATTAAATTTTTTCCCTCTCTCCTTTACCTTCACACTCAACCTCACCTCTCTCTCTCTCTCTCTCTCTCATCGTCTCTTCTCACTCTCTCTTCTCTCTCTCACTCTCACTTTTCACTCTGTATTACGACCATTAAAAATGACTGTCAGATCCCAGAGGTACATCTGGAGGCCGGGTATTTGTGGTCGGTATTCCTGGAGCTGCCTGTTGGGTGAACTATGGTGGGGAATGTCGAGGGAGAATGAAGGAGTAGGAAGACCCAAAGAACAAGGGGAAGGGGGGGGGGAAAAGAGAGAGACATAAAGGACTAGTGAGAGAGAAAGGGAGAGGGATGGTAAAGGATGTAAGAGGAGAGAGAGACAAAGGAGAGATCTACAGCGCTAAAGATACTAACAATCAAGACACAGAGATACTTAATACAAATACTGTATGCCGGGACGACTCTCCAGTAACAAACAACAACATTTAAATACAAAACAACATAACAACACGGATATTAATAACAAGGACAGCAACCATAAAAGCATCCCTACCGATGAACAACACTAACAACAACAACAGCGCAACAGCAACAACGTCTATTCCTCCATTTACTCCGCCAAAGAAGAGAACATGAGGTAACGAAGTTACATCTCAGTCAAGATAATATTGGAAACAAGAATAACCTTCTTAATACACTCTTCAACCGTCAATACACCCGACTGCCCTGAAGTTCTCAACAGAATATTAGTCTTTAACAGCAGACGATCGACCCCCAGGCATGAAGAACACCAGGCATGAAGAACACCAGGCAGAAGAACACTCATGAATGAAGAACAACCAGGCATGAAGAACACCAGGCATGAAGAAACACCAAGCAGGAATGAAGAACACCAGGTATAGAAGAACACCATGCATGAAGAACACCAGGCATGAAGAACACCATGAATGAAGAACACCAGGTATGAAGAACACCAGGCATGAAGAACAACCAGGCATGAAGAACAACCAAGCATGAAGAACACCATGCATGAAGAACACCCCAGGCATGAAGAACACCAGGCATGAAGAACACCAGGCATGAAGAACACCAGCAATGAAGAACACCAGGCATGAAAACACCAGGCATTAATAACACCAGGCATGAAGAATCCCATGCATGAAGAACACCAGGCATAAGACCACCAGCATGTAAGAATCCCAGGCAATGAAGAAACACCAGGCATGAAGAACACCAGCATGAAGAACACCAGGAATAGAAGAACACCAGGCATGAAGAAGCCCAGGCATGAAGAACACCAGTCGCATGAAGAACACCAGGAATGAAGACACCAAGGCATGAAGAATCCCAGGCATGAAGAACACCAGGCAGAAGAACAACCAGGCATGAAGATCCGAGGCAATGAAGAACACCAGGCATGAAGAATCCCAGGCATGAAGAACACCATGCATGAAGAAACACCAGGCATGAAGAAACACTTCACCAGAATGAAGAACACCAGCATGAAGAACACTAGGCATGAAGAACACCAGCATGAAGAACACCAGGAATAAGAAAACCAGGCATGAGAAATCCAGGCATGAAGAAACACCAGCAATGCAGAACACCGGCCATGTAGAATCCCCAGGCATGAAAAGAACACCAGTCCATGAAGAACACCAGGCATGAAAGAAACACCAGGCATGAAGAACACCAGGCATGAAGAACACCAGGCATGAAGAATCCCAGGCATGAAGATCCCAGGCATGAAAACACGCAGCATAAAGCACACCAGGCATGGAAGAATCCCAGGCTGAAGAACACCAGGCAGAGAAACACCAGGAATGACGAACACCAGCATGAAGAACCCAGGCATTAAGAACACCAGGCATGAAGAAGCACCATGCATTAGAACACCAGGCATGAAGAAACACCAGTGCATGAAGAACAACCAGGCATGAAGAACACCAGGCATGAACAACACCAGGCATGAACAACACCAGCATGAACAACACCAGGCATGAAGAACACAGGCATGAACAACACCAGGCAATGAACAACACAAGTCATGAAGAAATCCCGGCCATGAAGAACACCAGGCATGAAGAATCCCAGTCAAAGAACACCAGCATGAAAATACCATGCATGAAGAACAGCTGCTGAAAGAACACCAGGCATGAAGAACACCAGGCATGAAGAATACCATGCATGAAGAACACCATCATGAAGAACCACCAGTAATGAGAACCACCATGCATGAAGAACACCATGCATGAAAACACCAGCATGACTCACAACACTCAGGCATGAAGAAACCATGCATGAAGAACACCATCATGAAGAACACCAGCATGAAGAACACAGGCAAGAAGAATACCAGTGCATAAGAAACACCATGCATGAAAGAACACCAGGCATGAAGAACACCATGCATGAATAACACCATCATGAAGAACACGATGATCAGGCATGAAGAACACCATGCATGAAGAACACCAGGCATGAAGAACACCAGCATTGAAGAACACCAGCCCATGAAGAACAACCCAGCATGACCATGAAGAACACCAGGCATGAATAACACCAAGGCAAGAAGAACACCAGTCATGAACAACACCAGGCATGGAAGAATCCCAGGCATGAAGAACACCCGGCAAAGAATCCCAGGCATGAAGAACACCATGCATGAAGAACATCAGTAATGAAGAACACACCAGCATGAAGAACACAGGCATGAAGAACACCAGGCATGAGACACCGCAGGCATAAGAATACCAGGCATGAAAAACACCAGCAAGAAGAACACCAGGCATGGAAGGAACACCAGTGCATAAGGAACACCAGGCATGAATAACACCAGGCATGAAGAACACCAGCATAAATCAACACCAGGCAATGAACAACACCAGGCATGAAAACACTCAGGGCATGACCGAATCCAGGCATGAAGAACACCAGGCATGAAGAACACCTCGGCATGAAGAACACCATGCTGGAAGAACCCAGGCATGAAAACACCAGGCATGAAGACACCAGCCATGAAGAACACCAGGCATGAACAACACCAGGCATGAACAACACCAGGCATGAACAACACCAGCATGAACAACACCAGTGCCATTGAAGAATCCCAGGCATGAAGAACACCAGGCATGAAGAACAACCAGGCATTAAGAAACATCAGGCATGAAGAACACCAGCATTAAGAACACCGGGCAGTGAAGAACACCAGGCATGAAAGAACACCAGGCTGAAGAACACCAGGCATGAGAACACCAAGGCATGAAGAATCCCAGCATGAAGAACACCAGCAAGAAGAAACCCAGTCATGAAGAACACCAGCAATAAGAATCTCATGCATGAAGAACACAGGCCATGAAAATCCCAGGCATGAAGAACACAGGCATGAAGAACACCAGGCATGAAGAACACACAATTGCATGAAGAATTCCAGGCATGAAGAAACACCAGGCATGAAGACTCCCAGGCATGAAGAACACCAGGCATGAAGAACACCAAGGCAAGAAGAACACCCATGCATGAAGAATCCCAGGCATGAGAACACCAAGGCATTAAGAACACCAGGCATGAAGAACCACCAGGCCCATGAAGAACACCAGCATGAAGAACACAGGCATGAAGAACACCAGGCATGAAGAACCCCAGGCATGAACAACAACGGCCATGAACAACTGAAGCATGAAGCCAACTCCAGGCATGAACAACAACCAGGCCTGACAACACCATGCATGAAGAATCCCAGGCATGAAGAACACCAGGCAGAAGACACCAGGCATGAAGAACACCACCTGAAGATCACCAGGCATGAAGAACAACCCAGCATGAGAACACCAGCATGAAGAACACCAGGCATGAAATACACACCAGGCAATGAAGAACACCAGGGCATGAAGAACACCAGGCATGAAGAATCCCAGCATGAAGAACACCAGCATGAAGAATCCCAGGCATGAAGAACACCAGCAATGACGAATCTCATTGCATGACGAGACACCAGGCATGAAGAATCCCAGGCATGAAGAACACATGCATGAAAACAACCAGCATGAGAACACCATGCATGAAGAATCCCAGGCATGAAAGAACACCAGGCATGAAGAAGCCATGCATGAAGAACACCAGCAGGAAGAACCCCATGCATGAAGAATCCCAGCATGAAGAACACCAGGCATGAAGTACACCAGGTATGTGTAAGAAAACCAGGCATGAAGAACCCCAGGCAAGAAAACACCAGTCATGAAGAACACCAGAGGCATGAAGATCAACAGGCATGAGAGAACACCAGGTATGAAGAACACCAGGCATGAAGAACACTAGGTTATGAAGATAACCAAGTGCAGAAGAAGAACACCATGCCATGAAGAACCCAGGCATGAAGAACACCAGGCATGAAGATCCCCCAGGCATGAAGACCACCAGGCCATGAAGAAAACAGGAATGAAAGAACACCAGGCATGAAGAACCCCAGGCAAGAAGAACAACCAGGCATGACGAACCCAGCATGAAGATCTCCAGGCATGAAGAACACCAGTATGAAGAACACCAGGCAATGAAGAACACTGGCATGAAGGAACACCAGCATGAAGAACAAACGCAGGCATGAAGATCACCAGGCATGAAATAAACACCAGGTATGAATAACACCACCATGAGAAACACTAGTTATGAAGAACACCAGGCATGAAGAACACCAGGCATGAAGAACACCAGCATGAAGAACGACCAGGCATGAAGAGCCACCAGGCATGAAGACACCAGGAATTAAGAACAGCCATCAGAAGAACACCGGCATGAAGAACACCAGCTGAAGATCACCAGGCATGAAGAACACCAGGTATGAAGAACACCAGCATGAAGAACACCAGGCATGAAAAACACCAGGCATGAAGAACACCAGGCATGAAGGATCACCAGCATGAAAGAACACCAGGTATGAAGAACCCAGGCAAGAAGAACACTAGTTATGAGAACACCAGCATGAAGAACACCAGCATGGATAGAACACCAGCAAGAAGAACACCGGCATGAAGAACACCAGGCAATGAAGAACACCAGGAATGAAGAACACCAGGCAATGAAGAAAACCAGGCATGAAGAACACCAGTAATGAAGAACACCAGGCATGAAGAACCCCAGGTCGCATGAAGAACACCAGCATGAATACCCACCAGGTATAAGAAGCTTGATGTAACCAGGAGTCACAAGCCACTCTGGAGGAGGCAACAATAGCGAAACAGACTGACAGATGAGCGATGGGAAGAGAACTCGTGTGTGTATGTGAGGGGATGGTACGAGAACTTCGTCATGTAACCCCCATCTGTGCCTTGTACAAGTGAACGGACCACTCATTTCTTGATATTGTAAAAGTGATTCACCCTGGATGTGACTATAACAGTCAACTAGCACCCAAGTGTCTGTTTACTTCAGTTGAAATGTGGGCAGAGGCAGGTGTATGCAGACTTGCACATATTGGAATGCTTCTGACTACTGGACAGGGAATAAGAAGTGTGTTTGTTGTACAAAACTAGGTAGAGCTTACTGCTGCAGCCCCCTGCTGGCTCCATCGACCTGGTCGCAATTTCAACCTTCGGTCAGCTAATGTGTATGTATTATTGCCAACTTTGTGGGGAAACGCCAAGCCATAAGGGTCATTACACCACCTTGGTGAATGACATGCAGTCAGGGTTGATTTGGATGGTTACACCTGTCCCAGCTGAATGTCAAACACGGAGAACCTCTTGAAGGATAAGTGGATATAGAGTGTCGTATCAGTCTGTTTAAAACCCTTACTTTGCGTTCTACTTTTCTTGTGTAGATTCCTAAAATAATTTACGTTTTTACTGGATTCTGTCTAATTCTAATAGCCATTGTAAAATGTCAAGATACTTATTAATGAAAATAGATACCAGAATATGTAAAGCTTTTATAGGCCTAATTCCTAGTCCTTGTGTATGTCCATATGCTCTTGTACTCCTCCTCTACAGGATGATATGAGGTTACATCAATAGAACTATGCCACTACCATCCACAGGAAGGGATATTGGTACATCAATAAACTTAGCACTACATCCACAGGATGGAAATGAGGTAAACAATAAACTAGCCACTACCATCCACAGGATGGATATTAGGTACACAATAAACTAGCCACTATCATCCACGGATGGTATGAGGTACACAATAAACTAGCCACTACCATCCACAGGAAGGTTATAGGTACACAATAAACTAGCCACTACCAACCACAGGAGGGATAAGAAGGTAACACAATAACTATCCACTACCATCCACAGGATGGATATGAGCACACACATAAACAAGCCACTACCATCCACAGTGGATATGAGGTACACAATAAACTAGCCACTACCAATCCACAGGTATGGATAGAGGTACACCAATAAACTAGCCACTACCAATCCAACAGATGACTATGTACAACAATTAAACTAGCCACTACCGATCCACAGGAATGGATAGAGGTACACAATAAACTAGCCCTACATCCACAAGGATGGATATGAGGTACACAAGTAAACTAGCCACTACCATCCACAGGATGGATATGAGTACACAATAAACTAGCCACTACCATCCACAGTATGAATATGAGTACAACAATAAACTAGCTCGCACTACCATCCACAGATGGATTTGCGGTACCAATAAACTAGCCCCTACCATCCACAGGATGGATATGAGTACACAATAAACTAGTCACTACCATCCACAGGATGTGATATGAGGTAACACAATAACTAGCCACTACCATCCACATGATGGTGAAATGAGGTACACAATAAACTAGCCACTACCAGTCCACAGGCTGGATATGAGGTACAACAATAAACTAGCTACTACCATCCACAGGATGGATATGAGGTACAGCAAAAAACTACCACTACTACCATCCACAGAATGGATATGAGGTACACAATACTAAGGCCACATACATCCACAGATGGATTGGGTACAACAATAAACTAGCCACTACCTCCACAGGATGGATATGAGGTACACAATAAACTAGCCACAACCATCCACAGGATGATAATGAGGTACACAATAAACTAGCCACTAGACCATCCACAGGATGGATATGATGTACAAACAATAATCTAGCCACTACCATCCACATGAAGGATAATGAGGTACACAATAAACTAGCCACTACATCCACAGGATGGATATTAGGTACAACAATAAACTAGCCACTACCATCCACAGATGGATATGAGGTACACAATAAACTAGCCACTACATCCCAGAGGATGGATATGAAGGTACCCAATAAACTAGCCACTACCATCCACAGATGGATATTAAGGTACACAATAAACTAGCCACTACCATCCACAGGAGATGGGATATTAGGTACACAATAAACTAGGCCACACCATCCACAGGAAGGATATGATGTACACAATAAACTAGCCACTACCATCCACAGGATGGATATGAGGTACTCAATAAACACTAGCCCCTACTATCCACAGGATGGATATGAGGTACACAATCAACTAGCCACAACCATCCACAGGATGGATATGAGGTACAACAATAAACTAGTCCACTACCATCCACCGGATGGATATGAGGAACACAAACACTAGCCACTCTACCATCCACAGGATGGATATGAGGTACACAATTAAACTAGCCACTACCATCCACAGGATTGATATGAGGTACACAATCAACCTAGCCACGATAACCATCCACAGGATGGGATATGAGGTACACAATAAACTACCACCACTTACCAACCACAGGAAGGATATGAGGTACCAATAAACTAGCCACATACCATCCCACAGGATGATATGAGGTACACAATAAACAGCCACTTTAGTAACAGATTTAAAATAAAAGTACTTCACCTCTGACTTTCTCTCTTAGTTCACCTTTAAGTCTTAAGAAAAGTAGCCAAGGAGCCATAATTAATCAATTTTATTCTTCACGATGATGAATGAGACGTATGTTGAGCCTCTTTTATTTGCCGAAACGTTTTCACCAGGGCAGCAGTGCTCTCCCAGTCGAATAAAGAGGTGAGACAATATCGAAGTGGACAGTATTATAAAGGCGTTTAGTCTTAGCTTTCATCCTTGGTACACAGTCCATAGCCTTAGATTAAGAGGTTTCAGTCCCCTTCGCCTTTGTAGAAGGTCTTTAGTCCCTATGCCTTGATTGAAAGCGGTCGGTCCCTTAGTCTGTATTAAATATAAAATTTCGCCTCTCTGTTTAACTGAAAGATACCCAATTATTTGCACATGTCTTATTCGTCAACACTCACAGTAAAGCAAGTATATCGTACACAACAAGGCAAGTATATCGTACACAACAAGGCAAGTATATCGTACACAACAAGCAAGTATCTCGTACACAGAAAATACAAGTATGTGGGCAAGTAATGTTCAACAAGGCAGTTCCGGACTCAGGGGAATGTCCTACAAGAAAGGTTGGGGGAAATCGGACTGACGACACTGGAAAACAGATAGGTCAGGGGAGACATGATAACAACAAACTAATAATGCAGTGGAATAGACAAGGTTGGACAGAGACAGGATGTACCAGAGAGGGAACACCAGAACACGGAGTCACAATTGGGAAGCTGAAGACCAGGGACGAGTCACAGGGATGTATGGAAGTACTTCTTCAGTCACAGAGTCCCGTCAGGAAGTGGAATAGCCTAGCATGTGATGTTAGTGGAGGCAGGAACCATACATAGCTTTTAAGACGAGTAAGACAAAGCTCAGAAGCAGAAGAGGAGAGAAACCTAGTAGTCGATCAGTGAAGGGGCGGGGCCAGGAGCGGAGTCCTGACCCCTGCAACACAATAAGGTGAGTACAGCTAAAGCAATTAAAATACACAGTAAAACAAACTTTGACCGTCACTGAACCCAAAAAAAAAAAAAAAAATGTACGAAAACACACACAAAAAAAAATCGAGGGGATATCGGGTTGACCGATTCATCATGATGACCTTTTTGACCCTGACAGCCCTCATAAATCACTCACTGGTTCCCCGACCACAACAATCACTCTCACCCTCCTGAACAAATCCGCTAACGTGGCATACCTCACACTGATACCTCACACGAAACAACTATACAGTTGGCGGAGACTGACACACCCAATGAACTGTAATAATCTCCCAACGTATTTACCTCGGTGCCTAGCCATCTCTACCCGCAGATTAATAAATAATAATAACTAATATTCAATGAAGATGATCTGGATAATCTGGATCAGGATCAAAAAAAAATAATAATACATAATAATAATAATAAAATAATAATAATACTAATGTCAATGAAATAATAATAAAAATAATCATAATAACAAATAATAATAATAATAAACTAATTAATAATAATGTCATAATCATAAAAATAATAATAAAATAAAAATAAAAATAATAATAATAAATAATATAATAAGTCATGATAATAATAATAATAATAATAAAAATTAATAATAAAAATAATTAATAATAATAATAATAATAATAATAATAATAATAATAATAATAAAAATATTTATCATTATTCGGGGAGTCTACTTGGAGGTAGTTTTCGAGGGTCTACTCCCCCTACGAATCGAACCTCAACCAGGTCCCCGTGAGGATCATGGGCTGATCAAACCAGTTTGTTTTCCACTGGGGAGTAAGTAACCACCGCCTGGTATTTTACTAAAACCATGGGTATGAAAAGAGCTTAGTGGGTGTTTGTACTCACCTTAGTTGAGGTTGCGGGGGTCGAGTCCAGAGCTCCTGGCCCCGCTCTCACCTGATCGCACTTAGGTTCACTCTCCTGAGGCCGTGAGCTTTATCATACCCTCTGCTTAAGCTATGTATGGATCCTGCTCACTACATGCTTCCCAAACCTATTCCACTTACTGATCACTCTGTGGCTGAAGAAATACTTCCTAACAACCCTGTGATTCAACTTGTCTTCAGCTTCCAACTGTGTCCCCTTGTTACAGTGTCCAATCTCTTGAACAACCTGTCTTTGTCCACCTTGTCAATTCCCTCTCAGATTTTGTATGTCGTTATCATGTCCCACCCAATCTCTCCCTGTCCTCCCTGTGTCGTCAGGTTGATTTTGCCCTTAACCTCTCCTCGTAGACATACCTCTTAAGCTTCTGGGCTAGTCTTTGGTTGCAAACCTTTGCAACCTGTGTTTTTTTACTTTCTTCTAGATTTTTCATCACGTTGCTGTGGTCTTACTGCTGTCACCGATGTCATAGAACTCCAGTAGGTTTGTGACACAGGATTTCCCGTCCCTGAAACCATGTTGGCAGCTGTTGATGAGATCGTTTCCTTTCTAGTGTTCCACCACTCTTCTCCTGAAATCTTCTCCATGATTTAGCATACTATACATGTCAGTGGAACACTGGTTCTGTAAGTTTATGGCTCATGTCCCTGTACTCACTTTTTTTAAAGATTGGGACTACCATTTGCTGTCTTCCATGCCTCAGGCAATCTCCCTGTTTCGATAGAGTATTGAATATTGTTGTTGGGGGTAAAACATAGCGCCTCTGCTCCCTCTCTCAATACCATGGGGAGATGTTATCTGGCCCCATTCCCTTTTTGAGGTATCTAGTCACTCAAAGCCTCTTCACTTCTTCCTCGGTTGGTGCACTGTGTCCAGCACTTGGTGGTGTCCCCACCTCTCCGTCTTTCTGGAGTCCATTCCGTCTCCTCGTGAACACTCTTTGAATCACTTGTTGAGTTCTTCACATACTTCACGGGCTTTTTTGTTGTCTCTCCTCCTTCCTTCCTTCCTTAGCCTGATTACCTGGTCCTTGACTGTTGTTTTCCCCCTATGTGGCGTACAACAGTTTCGGTCAGATTTGGGCTTTTGCTGCATGTGTGTGTGTGTGGTGTGTGTGTGGTGTTGGTTGGTGTGTGTTGTGGTTTTGGGGGTGGTGTGTGTGTGTGTGTGTGGTGTATGTGTGTGTGTGTGTTTGTACTCACAGTTGGGGTTTTAGGGGGCAGTTTCAGCTCCTGGCCCGCCCCTTTTACTGTCGCTACTGGTCCCCCCTGAACCGTGAGCTTTATAATTCCCTGCTTAAAGCATTATGGTCCCGCGTCCACTACATCGCTGACTGAAAAATTCTTCCAAACATCCCGTTTCTCTGTTCTTCAACTTACAATGTTCCCCTTTTTCTGTTCCCATCTCTGGGCTCCTTCTTGTTCACCCCTTTTCAATTTAATCCGTATTTTGTATGTCGTTTTTCTTCCCCCCTATCCTCCTGTCCTCCAGGTCGCGGTTATTTCCCTTAACCTCTCCCCGTGGGACAAACCTCTTAGCTCGGACAGTCTTGTTGCAAACCTTTGCACTTTCTCTAGTTTCTTTACGTCTTGGCTAGGTGTAGGTTCCAAACTGGTGCCGCATACTCCAATATGGGCCTAACGTACACGGTGTACAGGGTCCGAAACGATTCCTTATTAAGATGTCGAATGCTGTTCTGAGGTTTGCCAGGCCCCCCGTATCCCTGTGTGTACTCACCTAGTTGTACCACCTAGTTGAGGTTGCGGGGGTCGAGTCCGAGCTCCTTGCCCCGCCTCTTCACTGATCGCTACTAGGTCACTTTCCCTGAGCCGTGAGCTTTATCATACCTCTGCTTAAAGCTATGTATGGATCCTGCCTCCACTACATCGCTTCCCAACCTATTCCACTTACGACTACTCTGTGGCTGAAGAAATACTTCCTAACATCCCTGTGATTCATCTGTGTCTTCAACTTCCAACTGTGTCCCCTTGTTACTGTGTCCAATCTCTGAACATCCTGTCTTTCTCCACCTTGTCAATTCCTCTCAGTATTTTGTATTCGTTATCATGCCCCCCCCCTATCTCTCCTGTCCTCCAGTGTCGCCCAGGTTGATTTCCCTTAACCTCTCCTCGTAGGACATCCCCTCTTACTCTGGACTAGTCTTGTTGAAAACCCTTTGCATTTTTCTCTAGTTTCTTTAACGTGCTTGGCTAGGTAGGGGTTTCCAAACTGGTGCCGCATACTCCAATAGGGGCCTAACGTACACGGTGTACGGGGTCCTGAATGATTCCTTATTAAGATGTCGGAATGCTGTTCTGAGGTTTGCTAGGCGCCCATATGCTGCAGCAGTTATTTGGTTGATTTGCGCTTCAGGAGATGTGCCTGGTGTTATACTCACCCCAAATCTTTTCCTTGAGTGAGGTTTGTAGTCCTGGCCCCCTAGACTGTACTCCGTCTGCGGTCTTCTTTGCCGTTCCCCAATCTTCATGACTTTGCACTTGGGAGGATTGAACCCAGGAGCCATTTGCTGGACCAGGTCTGCAGCCTGTCCAGATCCCTTTGTATTCTAAACCCGGTCTTCGATCGAGTGAATTCTTCTCATCAACTTCACGTCATCTGCAAACAGGGACATCTCAGAGTCTATTCCCTTTCCCCATGTCGTTCACAAATACCAGAAACAGCACTGGTCCTAGGACTGATCCCGTTGGACCCCGCTGGTCACAGGTGCCCACCTCTGACACCTCGCCACGTACCATGACTCGCTGCTGTCTTCCTGACAAGTATTCCCCGATCCATTGTAGTGCCTTCCCTGTTATCCCTGCTTGGTCCTCCAGTTTTTGCACCAATCTCTTGTGTGGAACTGTGTCCCAAAAGCCTTCTTGCAGTCCAAGAAAATGCAATCCACCCCCCCCTCTCTCTCTTGTCTTAAATGCTGTTACCGTCATAGAACTCCAGTAGGTTTGTGACACAGGATTTCCCCTCCTGAAACCATGTTGGCTGCTGTTGATGAGATCGTTCCTTTCTAGGTGTTCCACCACTCTTCTCCTGATAATCTTCTCCATGATTTTGCATACTATACATGTCAGTGACACTGGTCTGTAGTTTAATGCTTCATGTCTGTCTCCTTTTTAAAAGATTGGGACTACATTTGCTGTCTTCCATGCCTCAGGCAATCTCCCTGTTTCGATAGATGTAATGAATATTGTTTTAGGGGTACACATAGTGCTCTCGCTCCCTCCCTCAATACCCATGGGGAGATGTTATCTGGCCCCATTGCCTTTGATGTATCTAGCTCACTCAGAAGCCTCTTCACTTCTTCCTCGGTTGGGTTCACTGTGTCCAGCACATGGTGGTGTGCCCCACCTATCCGTCTTTCTGGAGCCCCTTCTGTCTCCTCTGTGAACACTTCTTTGAATCTCTTGTTGAGTTCCTCACATACTTCACGGTCATTTCTTGTTGTCTCTCCTCCTTCCTTCCTTAGCCTGATTACCTGGTCCTTGACTGTTGTTTTCCTCCTGATGTGGCTGTACAACAGTTTC
>NW_026504074.1:40000-41472 GCF_026875155.1 Cherax quadricarinatus
TTACATCGTCTTCACATCTCTACTGTTCCTGCCTACTTTCTGTATTCGACTGAAGAAGCCTCCTGTGTAGACGAAACGTTTCGGAATAAAGTTGCCTAACTGTTGCCTATGTGTCTTACCTACCAACCTGTCGGTATTGTATACCATTTTGATGCTCATCTTCAATATATTGCCAGCGTCAATATGTAAGTCAAGTATATTCAGTTATGACATATTTGCGTATTGTCCCACTCACGGTATTGTTATTTGTGACATAGAATGAACCATTTAACCTCAGTGTCATAACTGTAGTGCCATTTGGGTGACCAACAATTCAATTTACAATGTTGACACTAAGCTGGTTGCTACGGTGTAGTTCTTGTCCAAGAATTATACTGTAGATGCAGCCTCGTCATTGGTCTCTTTATCAATGTTTAAAATTTGTGACGTCTTCTCATTAAGAGTAGAGTGAGAAATGTTTTCTGTAGGCTGTACCTACGTCATCATAAATTCAGGCAATTGTAAGCGCTGCAGGATATTCCCGTTGACTGATGGACTAGGAGGAGGGAATGGAGGGAGGAAGGAGAGAGAGAGAGTGAGAGAGAGAGGGAGGAAGAAGAGAAGGATGAAGGAGGATGAGGAGCGTCTGGTGTTGAGACAAATTAGGTGTTCGTCTTAGTTTGAGCAGGTGATGGTGTTGTGAAGTGGAAGTGGTATCGTGAGCACTTGGTGGTGTGAGCAGGTGGTGATGTGAGCTGGTGCTGGTGTGAGCAGCTGGTGGTGTGAGCTGGTGGTGGTGTGAGCTGGTGGTGGTGTGAGCAGCTGGTGGCGTAAGCTGGTGGTGGTGTGAGCAGCTGGTGGTGTGAGCTGGTGGTGGTGTGAGCAGCTGGTGGTGTAAGCTGGTGGTGGTGTGAGCAGGCTGGTGGTGGTGTGAGCAGCTGGTGCTGGTGTGAGCAGCTGGTGGTGGTGTGAGCAGGTGGTGATGTGAGCTGGTGCTGGTGTGAGCAACTGGGGGTGTGAGCTGGTGGTGGTGTGAGCACTGGTGGTGTGAGCTGGTGGTGGTGTGAGCTGGTGCTGGTGTGAGCAGTTGGTGGTGTAAGCTGGTGCTGGTGTGAAACAGCTGGTGGCGTAAGCCAGTGGTGGTGTGAGCAGCTGGTGGGTAAGCTGGTGCTGGTGTGAGCAGCTGGTGATGTAAGCTGGTGGTGGTGTGAGCATCTGGTGGTGTAAGCTGGTGCTGGTGTGAGCAGCTGGTGGTGTAAGCTGGTGGTTGGTGTGAGGCAGCTGGTGGTGTAAGCTTGTGCTGTGTGAGCAGCTGGTGGTGTTAGCTAGTGGCGTAAGCTGGTGGTGTGAGCAGCTGGTGGTGTAAGCTGGTGGTGGTGTGAGCAGCTGGTGTGTAAGCTGGTGGTGGTGTGAGATGGTTCTGGGTGAGCACTGGTGGGTAAGTGGTGCTGGGTGAGCACTGGTGCGGTGGAGAAAACGGGGTGGGTGGGGTG
>NW_026504075.1:0-10682 GCF_026875155.1 Cherax quadricarinatus
ATTCCATTGGTTTCAAGGGTTTTCTTCCCAAAGAGCCACGTGTTGCAGTGTCTGACAAGAGAACATCAAAAGGTATACAATACCGACAGGTTGTTAGGTAAGACACATATGCAACAGTTAGACAACTTTATTCCGAAACGTTTCGCCTACACAGTAGGCTTCTTCAGTCGAATACAGAAAGTAGGCAGGAACAGTAGAGATGTGAAGACGATGTAATCAGTCCATCACCCTTAAAGTCGTAGAATTTGAGGTTGTCAGTCCCTCGGCCTGGAGAAGTTCAGTTCCGTAGTCAGGAACTATCTGAAGATCAAGCAATAGGGACTGACAACCTCAAATTCTACGACTTTAAGGGTGATGGACTGATTACATCGTCTTCACATCTCTACTGTTCCTGCCTACTTTCTGTATTCGACTGAAGAAGCCTACTGTGTAGGCGAAACGTTTCGGAATAAAGTTGTCTAACTGTTGCACATGTGTCTTGCCTAACAACCTGTCGGTATTGTATACCATTTTGATGTTCATCTTGTCAGACACTGCAACACGTGGCATCTTGGTACAGAAAACACCTTGGACAAGCATTTCAAGTGAGAAGTGTTGGATATGAGAGGGATATGACCTCTCAGTGGCCTCTCACTACTACTACTACTAATACTACTACTACTACTACTACCCTGCACCTCTCCTTCCGACAGTATTTAAGTCTCCGCACTGTCGCTTGATCTTCAGATAGTTCCTGACTATGGAACTGAACTTCTCCAGGCCGAGGGACTGACAACCTCAAATTCTTCGACTTTAAGGGTGATGGACTGATTACATCGTCTTCACATCTCTACTGTTCCTGCCTACTTTCTGTATTCGACTGAAGAAGCCTACTGTGTAGGCGAAACGTATCGGAATAAAGTTGTCTAACTGTTGCATATGTGTCTTACCTAACAACCTGTCGGTATTGTATACCATTTTGATGTTCAACACTCCGGTAACTTACACTGTTGCCAGAACAGCACTCTGGTAACTGACACTGTCGCCAGAACAACACTCTGGTAACTTACACGGTTGGCAGAACAACACTCTGGTAACTTACACTGTTGCCAGAACAACTCTCTGGTAACTTACACTGTTGCCAGAACAACACTCTGGTAACTTACACTGTTGCCAGAACAACACTCTGGTAACTTACACTGTTGCCAGAACAACACTCCAGTAACTTACACTGTTGCCAAAACAACACTCTGGTAACTTACACTGTTGCCAGAACAACACTCTGGTAATTACACTGTTGCCAGAACAACACTGCAACTTCTTGGGATCTTAATACTTAGGAATTCTTCGCTTGCCTAATTCTTGGGCACAACCTACTTCCACATTGAACAAATGTGACACTACCTATGACTGCTACACCTCTCCTGCCATACGGTTTATAAGCTGCTTCTCCGCTCATCTGCCGTATTCTACTCAAGATTGATGGACTGAACACATCGACTCAAGGTTGAGGGACTGATTACCTCATTCTCCTCCTGTTCTTCAAGTTTCTCCTATGTATGGACTGATGAAGCCACTGTGTGGCGAAACGTTTCCTCAATAAAGATACCCAAGAGTTGCACATGTGTCTAATTTATCACACACAGATCTACCTGGGGTGGAAGGTGCGGGAGTATTTATAGTCAAGTTCAGAATGTTGAGGTCAGGTGGAGAATGCTGCATCTGATGATCTACCCGGTGGAGTTATAGACTCTTGGGTAGCTTGGCAGGGGTATTGGACATGTTGTGAGTAGACCTTCTGCAGTGTTCTATGTTCTTATGTGGGATAGCGATGAAGAAGTTTCTTGGCGAGTGGTTCAGCTATGTTATAGAAGCCGTTGTTCTGGTTGAAATTGTTGGTTATAGAGATAAACGATGATCCAGGATTCTTCTGTATTGAGTGTTGTCTTCTGTGGCAATAAGTGTTGAGTTTCTGTAGTTAATTAAATGGTTGTGTGAATTGCGATGTTGTACACAGGCAAACCTTGTATCGTCAGTCCTGCTTGCATATTGGTATACTGAAATTCGTGTTTGGAGGTCTCTTGATGTTTCGCCCACATATAATTTGTTGCAGTCATTACAAGGGATTATGTATACCCCTGCAGAGGATGGAGGCTTGTCCTGTCTACTACTGGTGATGTCCTTGATGCTTGTGGTTGTGGAGGTAGATACTTGGAATGATGTATTGGAAAAGATGTTGGAAACATGTTTGGCAATGGAGTTGGTGCGGAGGACTATGTATCTCTTCTCGGCAGTGTCTTCTCTGGGTGTGTTGAAGATGTTTAATGCCCGCCGTCTGCAGTCTCTGATGAAGTGACGAGGATAGTGGAGTTTAGGAAATACTTGTTCAATTATAGTGCATTCTTCCTCAAGGAACTCACTATCCTCGTCACTTCATCAGAGACTGCAGACGGCGGGCATTAAACATCTTCAACACGCCCAGAGAAGACACTGCCGAGAAGAGATACATAGTCCTCCCCACCAACTCCATTGCCAAACATGTTTCCAATATCTTTTCCAATACATCATTCCAAGTACCTACCTCTACAACCACAACCATCAAGGACATCACCAGTACTAGACAGGACAAGCCTCCATCCTCTGCAGGGGTATACATAATCCCTTGTAATAGACTGTCAACAAATTAAATGTTTGAGAAACATCAAGAGACCTCCAAACACGAAATTTCAGAATACCACTATGCAAGCAGGACTAACGATACAGGATGCCTGTGTACACATCGCCCATTCACACAACCATTAAATTAACTACAGAAACTCAAGACTTATAGCCACAGAGACAACACTCCATACAGACGAACCTGGAATCATCGGTTTTATCCTCCATAACCAACAATTACAACCCAGAACAACGGCTTCTATAACATAGCTGAACCACTCGCCAAGAAACATCTTCCATCGCTATCCCACATAAGAGCATAGAACACTGCAGAAGGTCTACTCACAACTTGTCAATACCCCTGCCAAGCTACCTCAAGACTCTTAACTCCACAGGGTAGATCAACCAGATGCAGCATTTTCTTCACCTGACCTCAACATTCTGAACATGACTATAATACTCCCGCACCTTTCCACCCAGGTAGATCTGTGGTTGAGTTAAAAAGCCCACTGGTGTGGGTGAAACGTTGTCAATAAAGGCCACATTATACTACATATGTGTTTATATTTCCAACTTACACTGTGCCAGAACAACACTCTGGTAACTTACACTGTTGCCAGAACCCTCCTGGTAACTTACAACAGCTGCCAGAACAACACTCTGGATAACTTACCGACTGTTGCCAGAACAACACTATGGTAACTTACCACTGTTGCCAAATAACACTGGTAACTTACACTGTTGCCAGAACAACACTTCTGGGAACTTCACTGTTGCCAGAACAACTCTCTGTAACATACACTGTGGCCAGAACAACACTCTGGTAACATACACTGTTGCCAGAAACAACACACTGGTAACTTACACTGTTGCCAGAACATCACGCTGGTAAACTTACGCTGTTGCCAGAACAACACACTGGTAACTTACAAACTGCTGCAGAACTACACTCTGGTGACTTACACTGTTGCCAGAACAACAATATGGGGTAACTTACACAGTTTGCCAAAACAAACACTGCTCTGGTAACTTACACTGTTGCAGAACATCACTCGGTAACTTAAATGTTTTGCCAGAAACAACACTCTGATAACTACACTGTTTTTGCCAGAACAACACTCGGGGTAACTTACAACTGTTGCCCGAAAAACACTCTGGTAACTTACACAGTTGTCAGAACACGTCACTCTGGTAACTACACTGTTGCCAGAACAACACTCTGGTAACATACACTGTGGCCAGAAAAACACTCGGGTAACTTACAACTGTTGCCAGAACAACACTCTGAAACATACACTGTTGCCAGAACACCACTCTGGGTAACTTACACTGATGCCAACAACACTCTGTAACTTACACTGTTGCCATAAACAACACTCTGGGAACTTACACGTTGCCAGAACAACATTTCTGGGTAACTTATACACGGTGGCCCAGAACAACCTCTGGTAACTTACACTGTTGCCAGAACAACTACTCTCTGGAACTTACAACTGGTTGCCAGAACAACACTCTGGTAACTTACATTGTTGCATAACAACACTCAGGAATTTCAACACTGTTGCCAGAACAACACTCTGTCGTAACTTACACTTTTTCCAAAACACAACATTCTGGGTAACTTACACTGTGCCAGAACAACACTCTGGTAACTTACACTGATGCCCAGAAACAACAACTCTGGTACCTTATATTGTTGCCAGAACAACACTCTTGTATCTTACACTGTTGCCAGAACTAGACTCAGGTATCTAACACTGTTTGCCAGAACCAACACTCTGGTAAATTCCAAAAACTGTGCCAGAACAAGACTCTGGTAACTTACAATGTTGCCAGAACAGCACTCCTGGTAAAAACTTACGACTGTTGCCAGACAACACTCTGGCTAACTTACACTGATGCCAGAACAACACACTGTAACCTACACTGTGCCATGACACACACTCTGTAACTTACACACTGTTGCCAGAAGAACAACTCTGTACTTACACACGGTTGCCAGAACACACTCTGGTAACAGACACAGTTTTGCCAGAACACCCCCGGTAACTTACAGTGTTGCCAGAACAACGTTCTGGTAAAAAAAAAAAAAAAAAAAAAAAAAAAAAAAAAACCCCTTACAACCACGTCATAGCTCAAGAACAACCCTCTGTACAACTTACACAACTGTTCTCAGGCCAGAACAGACACTCTTGGGTCAACGTTACACTGTGGCTAGAACAACTCTCCTGTAAACACTAACACTGTTAGCCCAGAAAACAACAACTCTGGTAACTTACACTGTTGCCAGCACAACACTAATGTAACTACAACTGTACCCTTGCCCAGAACAAAACAGACTAGTGTAACTTACAACTGTGTGCCAAGAACATCACTCAGGTAACTTACACCACTGATGCCAGTACAAACGCCTGTTAACTTCAACTGTTGCCAGAAACAACACCTGGTAACTTACACTGTTGCCAAACAACACTCTGGTACTTACACTGTTGCCAGAACAACACTCTGGCGTAACTTACACAGTGGCCAGAACAAACACTCTGGTAACTTACTCTGTTGCCAGAACAACATCATGGTAACTTACACTGTTGCCAGAACAACACTCTGGTAACTTACACTGTTGCCAGAACAACACTCTGGTAACTTACAACTGGTTGCCAAACAACACGCCTGGTAACTTACCTTGTTGCCAGAACAACACTCTTAACTTTACACTTGTTGCCAGAACAACATTCTGGAAACCTTACACTGTTGCCAGAACAACACACTGGTAACTTTACACTGTTGCCCAGAAACAACACTCTGGTAACTTACACTGTTGCCAGAACAACACACTGATAACTTACACTGTTGCCAGAACAACACTCTGATAACTTACACTGTTGCCAGAACAACACTCTGGTAACTTACACTGTTGCCAGAACAACACTCTGGTAACTTACACTTTTGCCAGAAGAACGCTCTGGTAACTTACACTGTTGCCAGAACAACACTCTGTAACTTACACTGTGCCAGAACAAAACACTCAGGTAACTTACACTGTTGCAGAACAACATTCTGAACTTACAACTGTTGCCAGAACAACACTCTGTAACTTACACTGTTGCCAGAAAACAACTACTTCTGGTAGCTTACAGTGTTGCCAGAACAACACTCTGGTAGCTTACAGTGGTGCCAGAACACACTCTCTGATAACTTACACTGTTGCCAGAACAAAACACTCTGATAACTTACACTGTTGCCAGAACAACACTCTGGTTAACTTATAATAAAACTGTTGCCAAACAACACTCTGGTAACTTACACTTTTTGCCAAAGGAACGCTCTGTACTACACTGTTGCCAGAACAACACTCTGGTAACTTACACAGTTACACAGAACAACACTCATTACCGTGCACTGTTGCCAGAACAACACTCTGGTAACTTACCACTGTGGGCCAGAACAACGCTCTGGTACTTTACACTGTTGCCAGAACAAACACTCTGGTAACTTACAACGTTGCCAGAACAACACTCTGGTAAACTTGCACTGTTTGCCAGAACAACACACTGTTAACTTACACTGATGGCCAGAACAACACTCTGGTAACTTCCCACTGTTTGCCTGAACAACACTCTGGTAACTTACACTTTGCAGAACAACACTCTGGTAACTTACACTGTAGGCCAGAACAACACTTCTTGTAACTTACACTGTTTGCTCAGAACAACACTCTGTAACTTAACCATCTGTTGCCAGAACAACACTCTCCTGGTAACTTACACTGTTGCCAGAACAACACTCCTGCAACTTACACTGTTGTCCAGAACAACAACTCTGGTAACTTACACTGTTGCAAACAACACTCTGAATACCTTACAACTGTTGCCAGAACAACACTCTGGTAACTTACACTGTTCCAGAACAACACTCTGGTAACTTACAAACTGTTGCCAGAACAACGCTCTGGGTAACTTACACTGTTGTCCAGAACAACACGTCCGTAGGTCAGAACACTTAATGCAAGATTAGACAACTTTATTTTCCGAAACGTTTCGCTACCACAGTACGCTTCTTCAGTCGAATACAGAAAAGTAGGGCAGAACATAGAGATGTGAAGGACGATGTTAATCATCCCCATCACCCTTAAAGTCGTAGAATTTGAGTTGTCAGGTCCCCGCGGCCTGGAGAAGTTCAGTTCCGTAGTCAGGAACTACTAAGATCCCAGCAATAGGGACTGACAACCTTCAAATTCTACACTTAAAGGGTGATGGACTGATACATCGTCTTTCACATCTCTACTGTTCCTGCCTACTTCATATTCGACTGAAGAACCTACTGTGTAGGCGAAACGTTTCGGAATAAAGTTGTCTAACTGTGCACATGTGTCTTGCCTATCCAACCTGTCGTATTGTATACCATTTATGATGTTCATCTTGGTCAGACACGTGCAACACGTGGCATCTTGGTACAGAAAACACCTTTTTTTTTTGGGGGGGGACAAAAAAGCTTATTTTTTTTTTTTCAGTGAAAGTGTTGATATGAGAGGGAATGACCCTCAGTGGCCTCTCACGACTACTACTACTAATACTACTACTACTACTACTACCCTGCACCTCTCCTTCCGACAGTATTTAAGTCTCCCGCACTGTCGCTTTGATCTTCAGATATTCCTGAACTATGGAACTGACTTCTAGGTTCCTCCAGCCCGAGGACTGACAACCTCAAATTCTTCGACTTAAAGGTGATGGACTGATTACATTCGCTTCCCACATCTCTATACTGTTTCCTGCCTACCTTTCTGTATTCGACTGGAAGAAGCCTACTGTGTAGGCGAAAACGTATCGAATAAAGTCGTCTAACTGTTTGCATATGTGTCTTACCGACAAACCTGTCGGTAGTGTATACCATTTTGATGTCAACACTCCCGTAAACTTACCACAAACACTGTTCCAGAACAGCAACTCTGGTAAACAGACTCTGTCGCTTAGAACAACACCTCTGGTAACTTTACACGGTGGCAGAACACCACTCTGGTAACTACACTGTTGCCATAACAACCTCTCTGGTAACTTACGACTGATGCCAGAACAACACTCTGGTAACTTCACCGTTTGCAGAACAACACTTCTGGGTAACCTTACACTGTTGCCAGAACAACACTCCAGTAACTTACACTGTTGGCCAAAACACCACACTGGAACTTTACACTGTTGCCTAACAACACGTCTGGTATTACATCTGTTGCCAGAACAACACTGCAACTTTCTTGGGATCATAATCTTAGAATTCTTCGCTTTGCCATAATTCATTGGGCACAACCTAACTTCCACATTGAACAAATGTGACACTACCTATGACTGCTAAACACCTCTCCTGCCAAATAAACGGGTTTATCAAGCTGCTTCTCTTCCGCTCATCCTGCCGTATTCTACCTCAAGATGATGGACTGAACACCATCGCTCAAGGTTGAGACTGCTTACCTCATTCTCCTCCTGTTCTTCAAAGTTTCTCCTATGTAGGACTGATGAAGCCACTGTGTGGGCGAAACGTTTTCCTCAATAAAGATGCCCCAAGCGTTTGCACATGGTCTAATTTATCACACACAGATCTACCTGGGTGGAAGGTGCGGAGTATTATAGTCAAGTTCAGATGTTGAGTCAGTGGAGAATGCTGCAATCTGATGATCTACCCTGAGTTATAGATTCCCTGGTAGCTTGGCAGGGGTATTGGACATGTTGTTTGAGTGACCTTCCTCTGGCAGTGTTCTATGTTTCTGAATGTGGGATAGCGATGAAGAAGTTTTCTTGGCCGAGTGGTTCAGGCTATGTTATAGAAGCCGTTGTTCTGTTGAAATTGTCTGTTTTTAAAGAGTAAACGATGATCCAGGATTCTATCCTTTGTTAATTAGTGTTTGTCCTCTGTTGCAATAAGTGTTGAGTATCTGTAGTTAATTAAATGGTTGTTGAATTGCGATGTTTGTACACAGGCAAACCGTGTATCGTCAATCCGCTTGCATATTGGGATACTGAAATCCGTGTTTTGGAGGTCTCTTGATGTTTCGCCCACATATAAATATTGTTGCAGTCATTACAAAGGGATTATGTATACCCCTGCAGAGGATGGCGGGCTTGACCTGTCTACTACAGGTGATGTCCAATGATGCTTGTGTTGTGGAGGTAGATACTTGGAATGATGTATTGGAAAAGATGTTGGAAACATTTTTGGCAATGGAGTTGTGGGAAGGGACTATGTATCTCTTCTCGTCAGTGTCTTCCTGGGTTGTGTTGACAGATGTTTAATGCCCGCCGTTCTGCAGCTCTGATTGACGTGACGAGGATTAGGGAGTTTAGGAAATACTTGTTCCAAATTATAGTGCATTCTTCCTCAAGAACTCACTTCCTCGTCACTTCATCAAGAAGACTGCAGACGGCGGGCATTACACATCTTAAACACCCCAAGAAGACACTCCGAGAAGATATACATTCCCTCCCCACCAACTCCATTGCAAACATGTTTCCAATATCTTTTCCAATACATCATTCCAAGTACCTCCTCTACAACCACAAACCATCAAGGGGACCATCACCAGTACATAGACGGACAAGGCCCCCATCCTCTGCAGGGGTATACATAATCCCTTGTAATGACTGCAACAAATTAATATGTGGGTGAAACATCAAGAGACCTCCAAAACACGAATTCCAGAATACCATAGCAAGCAGGACTGACATACAAGGATTGCCTGTGTACCACATCGCAATTCACACAATCATTAATTAACTACAGAAACCCAGACTTATAGCCCCAGGAGACAACACTCATACAGAAGAATCCTGGAAATCATCGTGTATCTCATAACCAACAATTTCAACCAGAACAACGGCTTCTATAACATAGCTAGAACCACTCGCCAAGAAACTTCTTCATCGCTACCCACAAAAGAGCATAGAACATCTGCAGAAGGGTCTACTCACACATTTCCCAATACCCCTGCCAAGCTCCCCAAGACTCTATAACTCCACCGGGTAGATCATCAATGCAGCATTCTTCACCTTGACCTCAACATTCTGAACATGACTAAAAATACTCCCGCACCTTCCACCCCAGGTAGATCTGCGTGTGAACTTGAAAAAGGAGGCCCCAACGGTGTTGGTGAAACATTGTCAATTAAAGGTCCACATATACAATATTACATAGGTGTGTATATTTCCAACTTACACGGTTGCTAGAACAACAACACTGGTAACTTTACCAACGGTTGCCAGTACACTCTGGGTAACTTACACTGCTGCCAGAACAACACTCTGGTAAACCTTACACTGTTGGCCAGAACAACACTAAGGTAACTTACACAGTTGCCGTAAATAACACTGGTAACTTACAACACTGTTGCCAGAACAAACAATTCTGTTAACTTACCAACAGTTGCCAGACAACTCTCTGGTAACTTACACTGTGGCCAGAACAACACTCTGGTAACTTACACTGTTAGCCAGAATCAACACACTGGTAACTTCCAACACTGTTTTGCCAGAACACACTCTGGTAACTTACGGCTGGTGCCAAACAACACACTGGTAACTACACTGCTGCCAGAACAACACTCTGGTGACTTACACTGTTGCCAGAACAACAATATGGTAACTTACACTGTTGCCAGAACAACACTGCTGGTAACTTACACGTTGCCAGAACAACACTCTGGTATCTACAATGTTGCCAGAACAACACTCTGAATAACTTACAATGTTGCCAGTACAACACTCTGGTAACTTACAACTGTTGCCAGAAAAACACTCTGGTAACTTACAACAGGTTGTCAGAACAGCACTTGGAAACTATACATACAACTGTGCCAGAACAACACTCTGGGTACCTTACACTGTGGCCAGAAAAAGACTCCTGGTAACTTACACAGTTGCCATAACAGCACTCTGGAAACTTACAACTGTTGCCAGAACACCACTCTGGTAACTTACCACTGTTGCCAGAACAAAACACGACTGGAACTTACACTGTTCCAGAACAAAACACTCTGGGAAACTTACACTGTTGCCAGA
>NW_026504079.1:0-13004 GCF_026875155.1 Cherax quadricarinatus
GGCCCCTTTTTTGCTTCAGTTTGTCTATCTGTTTAATAACCATGTCCCTCGTGACAATAATATTAGTTAATTTAAATTCATCAGGATCTAAATAATTGTTAATTACTGGAATCTCAGTTACATTTTCCTGTGTAAAAACTGACAAAAAATAGTCATTAAATAAAGAACACATTTCCAGTTCGTTATACCGTCAGCTGTCCATTCGCAGTTTTCAGAGGTCCTACTTTTTCCTTCACCTTCGTCCTATACACTTGAAAGAACCCCGTTGGATTAGTCTTTGATTCATTAGCAACTCTAATTTCATTGCCACGTGTAACCTTTCTAATCCCCTTTTTTACTTCTCTTTTAAGCTGGACATATTGGTCAGTAAAGTTAATTAACCTCTCCTTGATACGCCTATAAATTCCCCTTTTCTTCCCTAATAGAAGCTTTCGCCTCCTGTTAATCCATTTGGGATCGTTATTATTAGACCTAATTTCTTTCTGGGGAATGTATATATTCTGAGCATGGTGTACATTATTAAGAAAAAATCATAAATACAGAGAACTCAAGTCGAGATTTGACAGGTGTTCCCTAAATCCATTATAATCAGTAGAACGAAAATCAGGGATTTTTACCGTATTATCATTATTCTTGTATTCCCAGTTAATGCTAAAAGTGCTGGATTTGTGATCACTTGCGCCAAGCTCTTCAGTGATCTCCAGATTATTTACGAGTGTTTCCTTATTTAACAAGACTAGGTCTAGCAAATTATTACCCCTGGTAGGCTCTGTTGCACACTGCTTCAGAAAACATTCCTGAACTGTTTCCATATAGTCACTGGACTCTAGATTACCGGTCAAAGAATTCCAGTCAATTTGACTAAAGTTAAAATCCCCTACGATCACTATGTTATTGTGTCTAGAAGCCCTAACAATTTCGTCCCAAAGAAGTCTCCCTCTATCGTGATCCAAGCCTGGAGGTCGGTATGTTACACCTAGAATAAGTGTTTCTTGACCTTCTACAAACTCTACCCAAACAGATTCTGTTACTGTTCCATCTATTTTTATACCTGATTTTATGCAACAGTTAATATTTTCTCGAACATATAATGCAACTCCTTCCCCCTTCCCATTACATCTATCCACACGGAAGACTCACGAAATCGTAATGACACGATTGCAAACAAACCATACCACGGGTGGGGTTTGATCCCGCGGTCAGTCTCAAAACTCCAGACGCGACGGTCTGGAGTTTTGAGACTCCCTAACCACGTGATCAAACCCCACCCGTGGTATGGTTTTTTTCACATGGAAGAGCTTAAACCCTTGAATATTACGCTCAGCAATCATATCCCGACTCTTTAAATTATACCAGGTTTCAGTTAATGCAATGACATCAATGTTCCCAGCACATGCTACGCTCATGTGCGTGCGTCCTCGTGTGTGTATGTGTGTGCACGCACGCTCGTGTGGGTGTATGACCCACTTAATATTTGTATTTGTAACTCATTACAATTGTGACCAAGTGTGGACGTATCAATGGCTCATTACTTTGTAATTTGTTCATGACTGTAACCATGTATAGGAGTGAGGCTGATTCATTACCTTTGTAACTTGACATGATTGTGACCAGATCTGCCTGGAGTTCATTACTTTTCTAACGAGTTCAGCTATAATAATTTTGGGGTCCAGTCCCTGGACCCATTATGTACCTTTGTAATCTTTTGACTACCGCCCACAGGATGGGTATGTGATCACTACCAACCAGAGGATGGGCATGTGGTCACTACAACCCACAGGATGGGTATGTGGTGACTACCGCCCACAGGATGGGTATGGGGTGCATAATAAAGATATTAAACTAACATGCTACCAAGCATAGTTCATTAATTTTATTTCTTGCACATTGACTGTTAGCATAAAATACCATCACATGTTTTTTCTTCTGCACATTTTTCTATTCATCTTTGTTTTTACACAATTTCTGAAATTATCATTACCCAGAGTTACTCCATGACAGTTACTATTAGGATTTTTAATATCAGAGCATAAGTCAATATATCCATACTCATTATTTATCATTTCTAAACCCATACCTCTATTATTATTATTATAATAAAAAAGAAGCGCTAAGCCACAAGGGCTATACAGCGCTGCAGGGTAGGGAAGGAAGCAAGGGAATTGGATGGCAGAAGGGAGGGGGGATGATCAGCAGGTTACAGAAAACAGCGGGGCAGGGGATAGTACGGGGGTAGAGGGTAGCAAGAGATTGAAGTAGAAAGGGCTGAAGGTATCAGAATTTGTGAAGTAAGTCAGTCGTTGTCAAAAAGTCAATGAGAGAGTCCGGATGAAAGGTGGGTCCATCAGCGAGAAGGGAAGGTAAAAAAGAGAGCAGCGGAGCGAAGACGACGACAGAGGTAAATTCTGCGTGCTCGTTGATAAAGTGGGCAGTCCAAGAGGGAAAGTGGCTGACTGATAATGGAGCTTGGCAATTCTCACAGGAGGAGCAAGACGCCTCTCCATGAGATCCAGAGTAAGACGAGTATGGCCAATGGGAAGACGGGAGAGAGTAGTCTCCCAACCTCGACACTGGTGATAAGAAGACGGCCAGTAACCTATACTCGGTTTAATAGACTGAGTTTGTTGCAGAGCATAGTAGACCAACGTTGTTGCCAAGGGTGTGATGGTGGAAGATATTGCAGGCAAAATAGTCCGTAAATGGAATACCTCTATAAGAAACTGGAGGTCATGTACCTGCTGGACCCGCGCAGCAGTGTCTGCTGGTCATTGCCCTGCTACGTCAACATGGACCAGGGACCCAACAAAAAAACAATATTCTTTATGCTGGGTAAAGTTGCGGCGAGCCGCAAAGTTGGTATACGGAAGGACTATAGGGTGAGGTATCAAAATTTTTTGTATAGCTGTAAAGCACTTAAGTGGTGTCTGATGAGACAACCACAAATGATGACACAGGCGTGATGCAATACGGATTAAGTGCTGTAAGGATGTCATATAATTCTCGCACAGTTAAAAATACTAGCGAAAGATAGTAAATGCCCTTGTACGACGCTGTCCGGAAACTCACTGCTGGAATCCTACGCCATCATGAAGACTTAGGAGCATCTGTGTACACAGCAATGGCATGAGAATGAGTGTGAAAGTGGTCTGTTGTGAATCAAGAAAATGAGAGCGGGAAGCGACCATAGACAGTTGGGGCTTTCGAGGCCTAGGAGTATAGAAAGAAACAGACTCGAACAGCTGGAATTCCCAGGAGGGGTACGGGAAAAGTGAAGATGCTCTCAGTGTACATAGAAAGGTGGTAGTTGAAGAGAAGATCAAGAGCGAATGAAGGCGAAAGGAGAGAAAGGGAGTGAGTTATACAGGCGGCGGCGAACAAATAAAGAAATTGTCTACTAATATCATCGCTGACCATTCTATAAATGAAGGATTTGCTGGAGAGCATTGTGAGGACATAGGAGCGCAGGCAATGGGCATTCACGGCGATAGGATAAGGGATGAAACGTTTGCTATTCTGACATAGAGGCTCCGTACAGGGGAAGAGCGGTAAGCCACAAGGATAAACGGTAATCCTGGTGCTGATATGGGGGTTAAGGCTAGAGAGAGTAGCGGAGAGATGCCGATGAAAGATCTGGTCACCATAATCAAAGTTTCGATAAAATATGGGTGGAATGTAGGCGAAGGAGGGTTCGGGACGATCAGCTCCCAAGAAAGGTGTGCAGGGTTTTAAGAAGGTTCAGACGCACTGTGTCAGTTGCCTTCACAGAGAGTAATGATGAGTTTCCAGGATAACCTACGATCAAAAAGGAGGCCCCATGAAACTGGAACGGTATTCACGTTTCAGGGATACGGGAAGCATAGTAGGTACAAAGGATGTCGGAGATGACAGAGCGGTTCTAGTGAAAGGTGATTTGGTGGGCTTTTAGTGCTGGAAAATTTAAAACCACTGGTGGTGGCCCAATGGAAACACGGTCGACATGTCTGTTGGAGAGAAACTGTAAGGAGGTGACAGTACACGCGCCGACAACAGGCAATGCGATGTCATCATCATAGAGTGATGACCAAATATTTGATGGAAGACTAGAGGCCAAATCATTATTAGCACAGGAGAAAAGTTTGTGCTCAGAACACATCCCTGGGGGAGACACCTTTCAGCTTGGATAAAGTCCGGGAGAGACATTTATCTAAACAGTACACGGAAAATGCCTGTCAGTTAAAAAGTTCTTAAGGTGGTGGTATGATTCCTGAAGGCCTCTAAGGAGTGGCTGGGGCTAATTATTATTCCTACAAGTCTGTGTCATATGCCTTCTCAAGGTCAAAAAATATTATGGCAATAACTGAGTGGTAGTTCGCAAAGGCATTCACGAACATACATATCCAAGCATAGTGAAGGGGTCCTATGTAGAACGTCCCTCGAATGCCATTTTGATCGAGTGGAGAGACTGTTGTGTGTCTCATAAAGACCACTCTAAACGTCGATTTTATAGGGTTTCCATTACTTTGCAATAACTGCACTGGTAGAGCAATGGGACGATAGTGGGATGGTTTCATGTCCCGTAGGGCTGGTTTGTGGAAGGAGATACATGGCGGATGTCCACTAGTACATGTTGGAAGAACTCTTGTGTACACAAATTGATTGTAAGGCGTAATGGACTGCAAGGGTGACTTGTATATGTTGTAGCATACGAATATGAATTGTCGTCGGGCCCAGATGCCGATGATCGACAAGCTGAGAGTGGTTGACTCAGTTACTTGATGTAGTAAAAGGCAAATTATACTTTCTTCTCTGAGAGAAGAAAAGTCCAAGGGTGCTAACTCTCTGGACTGACGTTTGAGAAAAAAATGTTTAAAAAAATTTTAAGGGGCATAGACGGCAGTCCCTTGAGAAATACGGACCAGATGATTGCCCAATTTCATTGGCACAATGTGTGTGGTGTGTGGTGTGTTTGCTATATCAACCAACCGGCAACCCAGCAGACAGGAGCCGGGCAGGAGGCTTATTACACTCAGTTTCGTACTTTTTTCCAGTACTGCACCGTATATAGAGGAAGCAGAGGTGATGGTGGAGTACATAATCTCGCCAGCAAGTGCGTTTAGCGTCAAGGATTGACACGGCCGAGCGATCGCGAACGGACTTCTGTGTAAAATACAAGGAGGGGGGGGTCGCTCTGTGGCTCTATTGTACCGGTACCTGCACCCATGCAGAGCGTTTAAACGTACTGCACGAGCACAAGCAGGAGCTCCACCAAGGCACGCAAATTTACTGAGAATGCCTGACCGTGATAGTTTGGGGTATAGAATGAGAAGCTGCCAGTGAATACAAGTGGACGAGAAGTAGGTGTCAAAGATATCGATGGTGGACGAACGAAGGAACCTCTTATAAAAACAGTTAGGTAGTGAGTAAAGGTTCCAATTTGCCCGAGTAAATTGCAGCGTGGGGTTCGAGACGGTGGCGGAAATGAAGGGGAGTAAGACTGATTGGGATAATGATCACTGTCTGTAAGTCCGGGAGAACAGACCAAGTGAAGGTCTAATGCGGCGTGGGAAAGAGGCAAACTGAGAGATCGTGAAGAGTGGTGTATGAGTCGAGGAGTCAAAATGGGTGTTGAGTTCCTGTATTTAAAACATGGAGGGGGTGGAGTGGCAAGAATAAGCCTCTCATCTGAATTTCCACGGGGAAATTCACAGTGAGACCCCATCCCCAGAGGAAATGGTGGGCATTGTATAAAATCACCAAGTATACACAGAAATCGGTGGCGGTAATGACGAAACATGAAGGCAAATCCGAGTATTAGATAATGCCCGAGAGGAGAGAGATATAAAGAACAGAGCGTTATACCACCTATTTAGTGGATAGGGCTGACTGTGTAATGCAGCAGAAGTATGATCTACATTAGCTGATGGTACGGGAATATCAGTGCGGAGAAGAAGGGCACTTTCATTAGAAGGTCCATCAGGAAAAAGGATTGAAGAATACAATAAATTATAGGCCTGAGATGTGAGAAATAACAGCAGAGTGTAATTTTGGTTCCTGTAAGCAAACACCAACAGGGCTAACTGGGAGAGTTAACATCTGAAGCTCACCCCAATTGCCCCTTAAGGCCGCGTATATTCCACTGTAAATAGGCCATGATGCGCAATGGATAAAGATACTTGAAATCTCAGGATAAGGGTTCATTCGGGCTAGAAGGGTTAGAAAAGTCCACATGCGGAGGCAGTGGTAAAATGTTCAAGCAGCGAAGGAACGGGTGCGCTGTGAAGAAAGGAGTTGCGCAGATGGAAGCAGAGGAGAGAGATAAGAGCGGAAGGTGTCAGTGTCATTGATGTTTGGTCTCTGAGCAAAATATATTTCAGAGATTGCTTCAAGTGTTTCGGAAATTCAAGGAGATGTCATATGGGAGACTATATTGGGAATGGTAGGGGGAGGATGAGTAAGATTGGAACTCATGTATTGGATCTGTACCAATGGGTAGGGGGGGGCTCGAATGGGTGGAGGGGAGAAACTGGAGAAGCGTGGCAGGGGACAGAAGAGGCAGGAACCTGGAGGTGGAGAAGAGGAAGAAACTTGGGAGGGATCAGAGGCTCGGAAGGTGCATTACGAGGAGGAGGTGTGAACCTCTGCACTTGTCAACTTGGAGCCATTGAGAGGGAACGAACTAGGGACAATGACAGGGATAGGTAAATTGAGGAAGGTGGAATGATGGGTAGGGTGTTACCGGACCTTTTGTTGACTTCGTGAGAAGTAGAGGGACGATTGGGAGGACGTTGTCGTACGAGGTCTCCGTCGATATACTGAGGCTTTTGTGAGAGAGAACTCTGGAAGAAGCGAGATTAGATGGAGGCTTGAAGTACGGGTGTCGTGCCGAGGACAGGCCAGAAAAGGATTAGGGACTCAGGAGTGATTATGGTGAGAGGTATCCACAGAGGTGGGTGTAGAAGAGGGGATACTAGAAGTTTGGGGGACGTTTTGTAACACGGGAATAGTGTAAACACGGGGAGCTCCCTTGGAGGCGGAGATGAGGAAACTGCCTTGACATAAGGGAGACCTTCTGTCTCTTTGAGGTAACGGATTTCCCGCTCGTTTAAATTAGAACCTGACAACGGCGAGAGTATGAAAGGGGTGAGGCGCTCATGACAGTTAAGGCAAGACGGGAGATCGATTGCTAGACCTTATTAGAATGGTCGCTTCGGCAAGACAACAGACTGGGGCATTCGGCGATAGATCTGCATTATTTCGCTGGATGGCCACAAATCGCCAGCAATTTCTACATGTTGTGGTGTAGGGGATCCACTTTCGAACTTGTAACCGCGTTGTCCTGCTTATATAAACTGTGGATGGGAGTTTCGGCTGTCAAAAGTTAAACGAGTCCACATTGATAGGGTATCGTCTCCGCCACGGGCAGAAGAACGTAAGTGTCTAACCTTGAGGAGATTGGTGATCTTGGGAGTTCCAGCTGTTCTAGAATGTCGGTTACACATGTCTGGTAATTTTGTATGAACTATGGTATGGGGCAGAATGACGGTACCACTACCAAGAATTGAGGAATGATGTTTTTCAAAGTGACTAGGAACAGTTATCGATATGGGAAAGAGAGAGAGCTCATGAGCCTGGGTAGCATTCTGTACGGTAATGATGCTCGTTCCGACTCTTAGAGATGAAAAGAAATTTCACTTTACCAACATGGCCTAGGAGTGATCTTGCTCAATACTATGGTCAGAAGAAGATAGTCAGTAGAGGAAGTTGTCGTAAAGTGAAGGATTTAGTCCTGTTCAGGTCTGAAACTGAGTCGTGGAAAGCAGTTGGTGAAGGACGTGTTCTCGTTCGGTTCTGAAGTAAGACCAGAGGAAGGTGGAGTAAGTATCATCTGCAGTAATTGTCGTTGACATTTAGTCGTGGGACAGAGTTGGTCCGACGTTGGAGACTGGCGTCGGCGATTTGAATAATTGCCGCACCGTAGAGGAGGGACGGAAGCCATAAGTCGAGAGGAGAGCAAAGGTCGATATAAATCGAAGGAGTCGTCGAGGCCTACGACAGCAAATACCTGAAGCCGGTGAGGCAAACAGCACCGGCAATAGGTTACAGAGGTATGTAGGAATGCTCTGATAGAGTTGGTCCAAAGACGAGGCGGGGTCAGAACGGGGTGCGGTATCAAGATGGGACGGGTGGTACCAGGTTCATGGACTAGGACTGCCATGGTTAGGTTAACTTCTTTCTTTTTGTTTTTAAGAAAATACAAGTAAGAAGTAAAGAAATAAAAAGATAAAAAAAGAATAAAAAAAAGGGGGGGACCGGGGAGGGCATAGGTCCTAGGAGGAATGAAAGGGCCAGAAATATCCCTCCTCGCGCCAAGAGGACCTCAGCACCGCAAGTAGAGCAGACTGACAGCATGGAACCGTGCATACCCTACACATCATGCTGTAAAACTAACAATCCGGGATTGCAACTCATCACTCTGCCAGCTACCTCGGTGGACAAAAGAGAGGGCAGCCGGATGTTATCCGCACCAATAGCATACCTCCTTCGGCCATCCACCCACGAATCCGAAAGGTGGGCTTCCAGCGACTTAAACTCGTCGCCCGAAAAGACACCCAATGCTACTACGGGATACCGGAGAGGGTTGTGGGATATCCCCAGGCGATCCAGTTTCACGGAAGCTACGCCACGCTAAGAACCTCAGACGGACTGGGATGGTGCCCCGGTATCCTTTCTCCTAACTATTGAACTAGCGTGCCTGTGGGGAGAAATCCCAAGTGACAAAAAGGAAAGGAAGGGCAAAAGAGGAGGGCTGGGGAGGAGCGAGGAGGAAAGGAAAAAGGGGAGGATGGAGGAGGATGGGTTAGGGGAGGGGAGATTGGGGGGTAATTAAGTTCGCGGTCTGAGGAAAGAAGACCGATAGGTTAATTCCTCAGGTACCAAGAGCCTCTTCACCCACGCACGCAAGGAGCTCCTTGAAACGCGCATACTTAACTAATCCTAGTTTAAAGGGCCTAAAACCCTCCTCAACTGAGGCTAGCAAGGAAACCCACACCTGCCAATGGGATAAGTGAACCCCATCCCTGGCTTAATGTCATTCGGCTTAGAAGTTGTCCCGTTGTAATGAATGGTACTACCTTATCCTTACAGTGTTATCCCGCCAACGATTATACCAAATGCTCTGCGACACCACTTCTTGCTGCAAAAATGCCACATTAACACGGGCACCCCCCCCCCTTCTTCCTAATTAAGTCTATTGCCTGTCCTGAACTTCTAACTAAATACCTTCACTTCTACGCTTGCCTACATCATTGCCTCAGCATCTGAGGCAGTTAATAGGATTGATCCCATTTACCATTCATGATGTCAAGCCGGCTAACAATATCTCCATCCCTAAGTCACCAGGAAAGCAAACCCTCTGTCTCATACTCCTCGCCCTTCATTCGCAGAAGGCCTATCATGTACCTAACCTGGCTATATCCTGCAGAAATAAGTAAAATTTACCTGGATGTAACTCATAAGGTACATTACCAGTAAAATTGGTAAAAAGATAATTATTTTTTATCAAAGTTACATAGACAAGTAGGAATTTTGGGACACCTAGGTCTCAAAAAATGTCCCCCTTCGATGCCTACAACTGTCATATCCAGACAAGTTGCTCTAGACCTACATTAATTGCAATTGAAAGTTTAATTCACCAGGTGAATTCTGGTAAAATTTAATATGTAAATATGTGGACTGTATATTAAAATTATTAAATTATTACATATACACGTTTTATGTAACAGAGGAAAATTTATATTCACAACACTCACCAATTAGTCTCGAGATTATGGTGTGTCATGTACGGAACCCCCCTCTGCTGTAATTTCATGATGAAAAATGGCCAGAAGTTAGAACATAAATTAGACAAACTTGTATCTGGGTGTTCCTGGAGGCTGTCATGCCACCATCTGCTTAATGATCTCGTTAATGCAGACTTGAACATCCAAACAATTTTGGTCCTATTTGAGAGGTGTAAGCCCATATAACTCCCTAGACGCAATGAAAAATATGCACTTTACTATTAGCGTGCCTGCACCACATCCATAAAGAAGAAAACATCAATGGCTTCTCCCTCTTGCTTCCATGTCGTTCGCACTTCTTTTAATAATACACTTTAGAGCAATAGTAATGATTGATCAGGGTATATTTACATATTAAATACACTGTATTTGGTTGGAGACTTACAGTATTTTCCACATTGCGGACGGGCGGCGGTCGTTGCTAAACTTTCTCAAATTAAGCTCCTCCCTTTAAGGTGATGATTCCAGCTGGTTCTGGCTTTGAGAGGGACTGTTCCCACTAGTAGGTATTACTACAAATTTCTTCTTCCTGCATCACTTTTTAGGTCAGCGGTACTCTTCAATAGTATCATGTCACTTTCCCTTAGATTTCATTTATGTTTGATTGAATAACATTTTAATTCAAGAGAATCAATTTTATTAATTGTGAGTAACTTTCGACTGGCCACGACACAGAACACTTTGGATTCTGGACAAACACCTTGTGTATCTGGGGACAATGCCAATTTCTTTGCCCCCAGAGGCCCACAATGTTCGATGTTCGCTTCAGTACCAATTAACACAATGTAACCTGGTTGAATGTTCTGTCGTTTTACTGCCTCAGTCCCAACATAAAAGTGTTCACGTACTGTAAGAGATTTTTCTTTACACCACACATTAGACCAATGATCAATTACTTTATTTAACATTTAAATTTATCACAAAACATGTCACATCATTGTAATCTTCCCATCACTTTCTTCCGGATTATTTCTATAGACAAGGGCAACTTCCAATTTCCTTTCACATATTAGGTGAGAAGGTGTTAATACATCTACATCAGGGTATCACTCATGTACGAGAGAGGCCTTTATTTATACGATTCTCCGCCTCCACCAACCCGCACGAAATTCCTCCAAATTAATTCTCTTTGGTGTTGTACTTTATGGAGAAAACCTTTTCACTGTGCCTATCAGTCTTCTGTACACCCCCCCTGCAAGGGGCTCTAGGAGTAATAAATTTCCAGGTACACCCTCGTTGGGTTAACAGAGATTGGACATCGTTACTATTATTTAATTCTATCAAATATTGAGCACCCACTACAAAATTTGTGGCATTATCCGAAATCATCAATCTCGGACAGGGTCTCCTAGCTGCAAATTTTCGAAACAGCTGTATAAACTGTTCTGCAGACAAGTCCTGAGCCACTTCCAAATGAACTGCCCTAGTAGCAGTACAAGTGAACAAGCATACTTTCACTTTCAGTGGAACACCATCTGAAGTACCTGTTAAATGGACAACTATAGTCTAAAACCTGTTTTTTAAACAAAAGGTTTCACTAATTGTACATGCTCCTTTAGCAATGGTGGAGGACCTGGATACATATAGGATCTGGCATTTCCCCATGGAGACATATACACAAGACTTAATCAAACCCTTTTTACACTTTGGGTGTCCTTGTGGAATCCAGAAAGTTTCCCTAATACAATTTAAGGTATCTTGTACCCCCATGCATTACGTTTTTATGGGCATTTAAAACAATTAAATTTGTTAGATGATGAGTTTTGGGCAGCAAGATAGGGTGTTTTGCATAATCATTCAATTCGCATTTTGTAACCTACCTCTGCAACTAATTACATTGTTCTTTAAATACAGCCCAATTTCTCTATTGTGGAACCTTTCACAATTTTTCTTTCCAACATCAATTTAATCTCATTTCCATAGATTTCTTCTTGTACCCTCTGTATCCAATATTCAAGAGGATGTGAAAAAATTATATGAGATATTCATCTTGTTTAGAAATTTTAAACACCAACTTAGTTGATTGATTAGCTTGGGTAAAGAAAACATATATTTATATCAATGGTAAAGAAGGGACAAACTATTGGAGGGGTGGCACAGCAACTTCAAAAGGAGCAATATCGCCTTTTGTACAGGCCAATTAGCTTTATTTACTGATCAGCTTGGTCTTTTTAAAACCCTGATAGGCATTTACAAACTTAGCATAAGGTAAATCTCGAGACAAGAGGTCTTGCAAAATACACAATTTTAACTGTTTCCATTACAAATCCATTGTAAGGATACCTCCCTTTTCAGACCAAATTACAGTGTCGCTAAAATTTATCTCCTGCAAATTATTTCTTATATAATTACTAATTTTTACACCTACATAAATGGCTGTTAATTCCAACTGGGGGTAAGGTACGTGATTTAATTGGAGACACTTTGCCTTAGACATAAAAAAGAGAAATAACACTATTACATTGAAGATAAGCAACTGCTCCATACGCCAATTTTGAAGCATCACAAAAATGGGGTATATTTTTCCCATCTGGATTGGCCACCTGGCGTGGGAACTCCAAAAAATTTGGGAAATTTTTTATAATCACCAATTAATTCATCCCACCTGTTAATGAATTTCCTCAGGCAGAGTTTCATCCCAAGCACATTTTAAGTTTCCATGCTTCCTGTATTAATAATTTCCCTCTTATAGTAAGGAGTGACACTAAACCTAGTGGATCAAAACATTTGGAAACTTCAGCAAGCAAAACTCTCTTAGTTAATTTATTGGGCATACTGTAATTAGGTTTTAACATTAACAAATCTCTCTCAGTATCCAAGTTACTACATTTTGGTACTTCATCTCCAGGGTAATCTTTACTTATTTTGTCCTTTAATTTGGATGAATTACTATTCCATTCCCTCAGAGGCATATTTGCACTTGCATTATTTTATTAGCTTCTCCATAAGTCATTAACAGTTTCCCCTTCAGTTGATGTCACACCCCGGAAATTGTCCACATAAAATTGTTTGCTCATTACTTTACTCAGTGGACTTCCCGTAGGTTTAAGGTGTTCATTTATCGTCGCTTGAAGTAGGAACGAACGGGTTAAGTAGGTCACTAGGATTCTCAGGCCATAGAAGCGGGACAATCCCCCTCAGTCTCTTGAAAAAAACCCTTTAGGAAAACTTTCGTCAGCCAAAAAG
>NW_026504085.1:0-19433 GCF_026875155.1 Cherax quadricarinatus
TCCACGCGAACCGGGGAAGGGAACCAGTGCTGTGGTCATCCACGCTGACACGAGGAAGGGAACCAGTGCTGTGGTCATCTACGCTGACACGAGGAAGGGAACCAGTGCTGTGGTCATCCACGCTGACACGGGGAAGGGAACCAGTGCTGTGGTCATCCATGCTGACACGGGGAAGGGAACCAGTGCTGTGGTCATCCACGCTGACACGGGGAAGGGAACCAGTGCTGTGGTCATCCACGCTGACACGGGGAAGGGAACCAGTGCTATGGTCATCCACGCTGACACGAGAAGGGAACCAGTGCTGTGGGTCATCCACGCTGAACACGGGAAGGGAACCAGTGTGATGTAGGTCAGCTGGGCTTGTGAGGTCTCTGGGGAGACCTAATTTAACCAATTATATGGTCACACCTTGCATTGGCAGACGTCTGTAGCCACGCCCACGTCTGAGGTCTTTTGTTCTTAACAGCGTCAGAGCTCGGCGTCAGGTCGCAACACGTGGTACATACACCATTGGGGAGGGGGTACTTGGACTACGATATAAGCCCAGGGAAGAGTGGGGCAAGGAGGTTGTTGGTGACAGGTCCGTCGAGCGAGAGCTCTGGACAGCCGCGTGTGTAGTGGACCACGCATTGCGAATCTCGGGTCAGCTGGTCGGTGAATTAAAGAGTGAGTACTAGTCCGTGTTACTGATAACATCTACCCTTCCCCCTGGTAATAAGTCTCATAGGTCAATTGTTATATTGTGTAAATTTCCATCAGGAGATGTGTATTCTAGCCCTTTTATGTTATTAAGTGAACTAAGCCATAGTTCCCATTTTTATTTGTACCTTCATATGCTATTCCCTAGCTTGTTAAGCACTGGGATATACAGGAGACGTGCTCACTCGCTGGGATACCTCCGGTAGAGTGGGTAGAGGTCTCACATGGTGGCAGCGGTTTAGTGTTTATCATTAAACGCGGCTCACGTGCTTTACGACTGGTCGGTTTTTGCTATCAAAACCAAATATTAATTTCTTTGTGTCGCCTATCATTTGTTTTACCGTTCACTGTGACCGTAACCTTAAGAATAAACCAGGACAATCCTACTCTTATGTTTGTCAGGTGGGTGATGACCAAATATAATTTGCGTAGTAAGACGTTAAATAGTGCAATCAGACGACCCCAGTAGGATACAGGTGAAGTTCCTCGTAAACAGAATGGCAGAGGCTAACGTCAATGTTAGTGATCTCGCACCAGGCTCAAGTGAAGGGCCCTAGCAACATGGTTCCACAGCAAGATTCAGTGATTAATGTTAGTGAGGGTATAAATAATCAAGAAAATGAGATTTCAGTGATAAATAATACTTCAGGGTACATATGTCAGGACAAACCATCCCCAGGTCCAAGGCTCAGGAACGAATATAGGTTCCACAGGTGACCCCCAGTAGTACCACGAATACTATGGCCCCAGTGGTATCTAATACATCTACCACTGCTGTTAGCTCGGGAGTATCAGCTTTACCAACCCGGGATGCTACTAACCCCATACCTCCATATTTTAATAACCAGTTTAATGCTGACTATAGTATGTATCCTTATCTTAACTCTGTGCTTCATAGTGTTATTGCTCAAGTTATAGTAACCCTCAATCCCCTATTGTTGTACCTGCTCCCCAAGTCCCTGGGGTAGCTGCCTCTAGGGTTCCCACTTCTGCGCCTGGTTCTACAGTTACTAGTATACCTAACCCCTCAGTAACCATAGCTTCCCCTGCTGTGTCAGGTGTTCACCTGCCCAATGCTGTTCCTGTAAATAACTAACCAAACACCCACACGTGTAACTACAGCTGGGAACCATTCAGTATTTCCCCGAATGGGTCCTTATCTAATATACCGGGACTCCCGACCCAACCCCAACTTCTGAGCCTCCAGCCTTCCCAGGTCAATCCTTCCCTAACCAAGCCACTCAACGTCCCAACGAACCCTATGCTTCAGCAAAAGATTTTATCTGGGCATCAGCTCCAGATAGTAGTGTTGGAACCTCTATGTGTGGGACAGTAATTGTTGATAGGCCATATTTAGAAAATTTGCCGAAATTTCATGTAGAAGATTTGCCGAGGAATCCCATCGAAAGAAATATCAAAGTAGAAGCTTGGATTAAAAATATTGAGGCCATTTTGTTTAATATATCTGATGAAAAACTGAAAGTTTCACTGGGATTCAGGGCAATTGTAGATAACACAGCATCCATATTTAGTCTCCCACAATTTATTAACGTAAAGAACTGGAGTAATTTCAAGGATGCTATAAGATATAGGTTCCAGACGGCAGTATCAGTTGAAAATATCCATCGATACCTGGAACAATTGCAACTGAAGGAGGGACACACTCTAAGGGACTTCAGTTGTCTGGTATGGTCCAGGGTGGAAGATGTGAACGGAAGGGTTGCCAGTCTGGATGAGAACTAGAGTTGCTATGGTACTAGCGATTAAAACCTTCAAAGAACTAGTTCAATATGCCATGTCTCTCGAGTCCGAATATGGTAGAGACAGAAAGGGAGATAGAATTGTTGCCTCAGAGAGAGTAACACCTGAGTCACCATATGTGGCGACAACCAATAATGAGAAGAAGTATATACCCCCGCACCGCAGGACAGGCGGTGGTGGGCGTAATAAACAGAATGCTCGGAGAACTAATCAATGCTGGGAGTGTGGCGGGATTGGCCATATTAGGGCCAACTGCCCTAATTTTCGTTCCTAACGAAAGAAGAAGGTACAAGGTTAAGAAAGATAGGTCTGATAACCTTGTTACCAAAGATGAAAGACCTATGATTAAAATAAGAGTAAATGCCGGGAGCAATGGGCTAGTAACCCCTTCTCCTGTATACAATTACTAAAAAAGAGAAGAAGAAAAACTTTATAAAACTGGGATGCTTAAATGTGCGTGGATGTAGTGCGGATGACAAGAAACAGATGATTGCTGATGTTATGAATGAAAAGAAGTTGGATGTCCTGGCCCTAAGCGAAACAAAGCTGAAGGGGGTAGGAGAGTTTCAGTGGGGGGAAATAAATGGGATTAAATCTGGAGTATCTGAGAGAGTTTAGAGCAAAGGAAGGGGTAGCAGTAATGTTAAATGATCAGTTATGGAAGGAGAAAAGAGAATATGAATGTGTAAATTCAAGAATTATGTGGATTAAAGTAAAGGTTGGATGCGAGAAGTGGGTCATAATAAGCGTGTAAGCACCTGGAGAAGAGAGGAATGCAGAGGAGAGAGAGAGATTTGGGAGATGTTAAGTGAATGTATAGGAGCCTTTGAACCAAGTGAGAGAGTAATTGTGGTAGGGGACTTGAATGCTAAAGTAGGAGAAACTTTTAGAGAGGGTGTGGTAGGTAAGTTTGGGGTGCCAGGTGTAAATGATAATGGGAGCCCTTGATTGAACTTTGTATAGAAAGGGGTTTAGTTATAGGTAATACATATTTTAAGAAAAAGAGGATAAATAAGTATACACGATATGATGTAAGGCGAAATGACAGTAGTTTGTTGGATTATGTATTGGTAGATAAAAGACTGTTGAGTAGACTTCAGGATGTACATGTTTATAGAGGGGCCACAGATATATCAGATCACTTTCTAGTTGTAGCTACACTGAGAGTAAAAGGTAGATGGGATACAAGGAGAATAGAAGCATCAGGGAAGAGAGAGGTGAAGGTTTATAAACTAAAAGAGGAGGCAGTTAGGGTAAGATATAAACAGCTATTGGAGGATAGATGGGCTAATGAGAGCATAGGCAATGGGGTCGAAGAGGTATGGGGTAGGTTTAAAAATGTAGTGTTAGAGTGTTCAGCAGAAGTTTGTGGTTACAAGAAAGTGGGTGCAGGAGGGAAGAGGAGCGATTGGTGGAATGATGATGTAAAGAGATAGTAAGGGAGAAAAAGTTAGCATATGAGAAGTTTTTACAAAGTAGAAGTGATGCAAGGAGGGAAGAGTATATGGAGAAAAAGAGAGAAGTTAAGAGAGTGGTGAAGCAATGTAAAAAGAGAGCAAATGAGAGAGTGGGTGAGATGTTATCAACAAATTTTGTTGAAAATAAGAAAAAGTTTTGGAGTGAGATTAACAAGTTAAGAAAGCCTAGAGAACAAATGGATTTGTCAGTTAAAAATAGGAGAGGAGAGTTATTAAATGGAGAGTTAGAGGTATTGGGAAGATGGAGGGAATATTTTGAGGAATTGTTAAATGTTGATGAAGATAGGGAAGCTGTGATTTCGTGTATAGGGCAAGGAGGAATAACATCTTGTAGGAGTGAGGAAGAGCCAGTTGTGAGTGTGGGGGAAGTTCGTGAGGCAGTAGGTAAAATGAAAGGGGGTAAGGCAGCTGGGATTGATGGGATAAAGATAGAAATGTTAAAAGCAGGTGGGGATATAGTTTTGGAGTGGTTGGTGCAATTATTTAATAAATGTATGGAAGAGGGTAAGGTACCTAGGGATTGGCAGAGAGCATGCATAGTTCCTTTGTATAAAGGCAAAGGGGATAAAAGAGAGTGCAAAAATTATAGGGGGATAAGTCTGTTGAGTGTACCTGGTAAAGTGTATGGTAGAGTTATAATTGAAAGAATTAAGAGTAAGACGGAGAATAGGATAGCAGATGAACAAGGAGGCTTTAGGAAAGGTAGGGGGTGTGTGGACCAGGTGTTTACAGTGAAACATATAAGTGAACAGTATTTAGATAAGGCTAAAGAGGTCTTTGTGGCATTTATGGATTTGAAAAAGGAGTATGACAGGGTGGATAGGGGGGCAATGTGGCAGATGTTGCAAGTGTATGGTGTAGGAGGTAGGTTACTGAAAGCAGTGAAGAGTTTTTACGAGGATAGTGAGGCTCAAGTTAGAGTATGTAGGAAAGAGGGAAATTTTTTCCCAGTAAAAGTAGGCCTTAGACAAGGATGTGTGATGTCACCGTGGTTGTTTAATATATTTATAGATGGGGTTGTAAGAGAAGTAAATGCGAGGGTCTTGGCAAGAGGCGTGGAGTTAAAAGATAAAGAATCACACACAAAGTGGGAGTTGTCACAGTTGCTCTTTGCTGATGACACTGTGCTCTTGGGAGATTCTGAAGAGAAGTTGCAGAGATTGGTGGATGAATTTGGTAGGGTGTGCAAAAGAAGAAAATTAAAGGTGAATACAGGAAAGAGTAAGGTTATGAGGATAACAAAAAGATTAGGTGATGAAAGATTGAATATCAGATTGGAGGGAGAGAGTATGGAGGAGGTGAACGTATTCAGATATTTGGGAGTGGACGTGTCAGCGGATGGGTCTATGAAAGATGAGGTGAATCATAGAATTGATGAGGGAAAAAGAGTGAGTGGTGCACTTAGGAGTCTGTGGAGACAAAGAACTTTGTCCTTGGAGGCAAAGAGGGGAATGTATGAGAGTATAGTTTTACCAACGCTCTTATATGGGTGTGAAGCGTGGGTGATGAATGTTGCAGCGAGGAGAAGGCTGGAGGCAGTGGAGATGTCATGTCTGAGGGCAATATGTGGTGTGAATATAATGCAGAGAATTCGTAGTTTGGAAGTTAGGAGGAGGTGCGGGATTACCAAAACTGTTGTCCAGAGGGCTGAGGAAGGGTTGTTGAGGTGGTTCGGACATGTAGAGAGAATGGAGCGAAACAGAATGACTTCAAGAGTGTATCAGTCTGTAGTGGAAGGAAGGCGGGGTAGGGGTCGGCCTAGGAAGGGTTGGAGGGAGGGGGTAAAGGAGGTTTTGTGTGCGAGGGGCTTGGACTTCCAGCAGGCATGCGTGAGCGTGTTTGATAGGAGTGAATGGAGACAAATGGTTTTTAATACTTGACGTGCTGTTGGAGTGTGAGCAAAGTAACATTTATGAAGGGATTCAGGGAAACCGGCAGGCCGGACTTGAGTCCTGGAGATGGGAAGTACAGTGCCTGCACTCTGAAGGAGGGGTGTTAATGTTGCAGTTTAAAAACTGTAGTGTAAAGCACCCTTCTGGCAAGACAGTGATGGAGTGAATGATGGTGAAAGTTTTTCTTTTTCGGGCCACCCTGCCTTGGTGGGAATCGGCCAGTGTGATAATAAAAAAATATAAAATAATAAATGGAAAAAAATTGGTAGCTTTCATTGATACGGGAAGTCAGGTGTCAATAATCAAGCGAGATGTATGTAATAACTGGAGGGGTTGTAAAATAAGCAAAGCTAAGAGAGATATTACTGCTGTAAATGTAAAAATTTTAATGCGGGGGAAAAAAAGGGACCGACTTTGAACGGGGGAAAAAGTTAAAAATTTAAAGCTTGTTTATAGTGTCGGGGTAAGGTTTCCAGGGGACTTACTCTAGGTATGGATTTTTCTCAAAAGGTTTTTGTTTCCCTCTTGCTATGGAAAAGGAAGGGAACCAGTCGGCGATACGGGATGAGGTTTCCTTTTCCCAAAAAATTTTCATAAACATCCCTCAATAGTAGCCTCTATGATAGGATAATAAATTATTCAAACCCCCATCTAAACTTTTTTTGAAGCGCAGTTACCTAATGTGAACTCGCAGACGCAATTAGCGCAGTATTATAAAACCGGTATTCCCCCTAATACTTCAAATTTTTAAAGGTTCAGGGGGAAGGGAAAGGGTGGGCCCCGGGAAAAGTATCTTACAATTAGCTGGGAACTAAATCCTTCCTGGGCCTCTCACTACCCGGTTTCTGAAAAAGACATATCTTAAACCATGATAAATCTGACAAGTAAAGCTTTAAAGTTCAAAAATGGTAGAAGGTTAACACAGCTAAATTTTCCCCCAAAAGATTTAAATTTTTTTAAACCTGACCCGTTAAGCTACCTGCCCGAGGCAAAAATGTGGAGCACTTAAACCAGAGTCCCAAAAAGGGTGGGAACGCCTGCCGCTCCCACCCAAACAAAGTAAAAGGGAAAAAGACATTTAATGATGTAAATCAAATCTTTTAAAATTTTTCTAAAAGGAAATAATAAAGAATGCTTTAAGGAACTTTCCAAAGTTGTTTTCAATGGATGAAGGAGATAAGGCTTCCTCCCCAATTGAGCATACTATACCACAGGACAGTTTACCTGCCCCAAACCCCAATGGAACCCCGAAGAGGCAAGAGAGTAATAAGGGAGGAATGAAATACCATGCCCAAACGAGTAATTGCCCGAGTTCATCACCGTGCTCTCACCTGTAGTTTTGGTAAAGAAACCAGATAATCTTATCGGTTCTGGTGGTTTATAAAAAAGTGAATGAATTAACAATACTGATAGTTACCCTTTGCCCCAATTGGAAATTCTGATTCATTTGGAACAGCAAGTATTTTTCGATTTTGGGCCTAAGTCAGCTTTTGGGGCCTCCCCGTTTCAGAAGAAGAAAGAAAAACAGCATTCTCAGATGGGGTCAGATATACCAAAAACGAATCCCTACGGGTTAAAAAACCGCGCCCTCTAGCTTCCAAAGAGCTATAAACTTAAACCCACCCTGGTTGGGTAACACTCACACAAACTTGTGATGGGGTAGTCACCCCCGGTCATTTCCAGAACAGTGAAAACCCTTGTGGAGAACTAAAAACTACTGTAAAGCGGGTTTTAAGTTGAATGCAAAGAAATTAAATACAGCCACACTTTAAATTTCTGGGTTTTTCGGAAGCCCAAAGGGGATTCGCCCTGACCCTGATAAGTTTAAGGCAATATTAAATCCCAAAGACCTAGAACAGCAAGGGAAGTCAGGAGGTTCCTGGGTTTCAGCAGGATATTTTAGAAGACATTTTAAGGGGTTTTGCAGAGCTAGCAGCACCACTGACAGATCTAACAAAAAAAGAAAGCTAAGTTTGTAGGAAAGAAAACTATTGGCCACAAAAAATTTTAAAGGCGACTTACAAGGACCGGTATTAGGGGTTCCGATTTTTCCAGAGAGTTTGAGATACTACAGCGCTTCAGCAGTTGCAATAGGAGGTTGCCAATGAAAGAGAAAAGGAAAATAACCCACACCCATACGTATTTTGCAGAAAGTTTAAAAGGCCCGGGAAGCGGGTATCCATCACTGTAAAAAAGCCTTGGGGCAGGGGTGAAAGGGAGATACTTTGAACCGAGTATTCACGCCTTTTTTAAATAAAAACAGATCACGGGGCATTGGTGAAATATTTAAAAAGAAAACTCGCTGTCCTGGTGCTAGAGGGGGTTAAAAACTGTCACACACTCGACCAGATTTTTTAAAAACCCCCCAGGACCTCACCCCAGTACCAACGTATTGATAGGAATGTACAGCAAAAATGTTGAGTTAATATTGAAATGTGAACAATAAAAATTAAGAGAGAAACAACTGAAGGAACAGGTGGAAGGAGATAAGAGTATTTGGAGGGAGAGAAGCTCCCGTGCCACAACCAAGCCGCCCTATTGATAAATTTCGGATAAAGGGGTGTGCCATAGGTTTACGGAGCGAACGATCGTTCATACGAGGTATAATACCCTGCCCTCGGGAAGGCCGCCTGAACTTGCACCCATCCAAATGGTGGCCACCGGGGTTTTTTTTAGGACTTATAAGGGGCCAAAAGAAATGTTCTACTTTCCGTCTCCGAATTATTAACCGAATATTAAATTTTGTGGAATTGCCAAGGGGAAAAGGGCCCCCTCAGTTAAAAGGGAATTGCAAGCTTTTTCCCGAGTTTAAAGGGACCCGTTGGACCGGGGGTTGGTGCGATCTTTTGACTTACATAATATTTTTCAGGCAATAGGTATTTTTTTGTCGGGGGACCATCTGTCCGGTTCAAACTTTACCCATCCCTAAAAGACCCACGACTTTTTTGCAGAGGCGCTCCTTGATGGATTCGTAGCAAATTTGGACCTCCAGGAATTAGTAACGATCAAGGTTCAGAGTTTAAAAGCAAAGGTATTTCAGAGGTTTGTAAAACCTTAAAAAAAAGACAGCTTTCACGACAGCTTACACCCCAAAGGCCCAAAAGGTATGGTGGAGAGAACAAACCCAAAAAGGGTCAAAAATAACGGGCCATTTTCTCAGAGAAAGAACCATTACAATGGGAAAATAATACCAATTTTTCAATTTTGCTTTAAACACCGCTTTTCACAAATCAATGGGGACACACCATTTTTCCATTTACAGGGCATGACTGTCATTTGGGGCAGGCTTGGAACCAAGATTGTCAGAACGGGGAAACACCTTCAGAGCCCTAACAAAATGAGAACTGCTTTGGCGAACGCCGCCCGGGCATCTGGAAGCGCGGGAAAAAATCTCACTACTTGACAGGCAAGTAAAGCCCTTAAATTTAAGGAAAGGTAACCTAGTAATGGTATATAAAGATGAAGTCCCCCTCAACAAGTGGGTCCCTGGGTCCAAGGGGAAAGGTCCTTACCCATCTTAGAAAAATGGGACCAGTAAAGTAAAGGGTTAAAGGTTTTTTGAGGCCCAGAGTGAGAGGATTGTTCATTGTAAAAAAACAAAGCCATTCTGGTCTGAGGAGGAAATAAAATGCCTAATTTTAATTGGGTGGATAAAAGGGACTGTAAATGACGGGGTATATAGGAAGATGGGTTACATCACTGGAGGGGAAAAAATGTTGGTATGAATACAAGGCAAGAATGTATAACAAAATTTGAAGGGGAATTATTGCGGGAGGGGGGGAGTGTTGTGAGTAAAGGGGCCCCTGGGGGAAGGAGCGACCACTCGCCTCCCCTCAGGTCGGCTCAATACCTAGAACCTGCCCACCAACAATAACCCCATCACCTGTAGAACAATACTGCCGTCTACTTTTTTTCACAGGAGATGGGAGATGTTGCCAGGACCTGCCAAGGAAAAACCCGGGAATCTTTTTGGCCTGGATGATGAGACCAAAAGTGCCAAGAATCATTTTGGGGTCCACAAAAAGTATTATTAACCGGGGAGACAAAAAAGGGCGGTACCAGCTCTCGTGCCCCCACCATGCAAGAGGGGAAGTTAGGGGTGAGGCTGGACGGATAAAGGGGGGCCTTGTGCCTGAGGAGTATTGTCGTGGTGAAAAAAAGCTGCTTCTGATCGTGAAATTCCCAGATCTGTGCTTTAAACAGAGGGACCCGCATGACGTTCCTAAACCCCAAATGAAGTCCACAAAATAAACAGGCCCAATTTGGGAAGTGCTAGGGTGGGCAGAAGCCTGGCTAACCCCTTTTCTATAGAAGCAGTAGACAGATCTGGAGGTAATGCAAGAAACTCAAGGGCCCCTTAATTTCCTCCCCCTCGCCCCTTCAAATTTTTCGCCCAAGGATTTGAAGGCTTCCCCCTGGGTAAAATAGCAGGCCCCAAGTCAACCAACCGTGTTTTTACTACTAGCCAGTGAAGTTTGGGAAATGATATTAGAGGGTATTAGTATGGTATCTCTACTGTGGGGGAGCCCAGTTATGTCCTGGGGACAAAAAGTGTTGTATATATGTGAGCTAGCCCCTTTGCCGGGAGGGATCACAGAAGATAGGTATTTTCTTTTCAGGTGGAAAAACTGTAAACACCAATGGGCTCGCCGCAAAGAGGATTCCTTTTATGGGGGGATGGGGGGTTTTTTTTTATTCCTAAAAGGGGAAAATGATTGACCGGGGTTTGCGTTTCCCTGCCTTGTCATGAATGGCCGTCGGGAAAGGGAAAATGCGCATTTGGTCGGTAATGGTTCAGTTGAAAGTACTTGAAGGAATAATACCCCCGAGCTTTTTTTCTAACGCCGGGAAAACCTTACGAGGTTTGGCTCAAGGGTTAATTAGCGAGGGTGACTACGGGAGATTTATTTCTAGTAAGTACAGGAAGGGGCACGGGAGCCCGATTTTAGTTTTGGGGGAAGGAGACATGAGGGATAAGGGGGTTTCGCACCAAGTCATTGTTATTCTTTCTTGTGCAAAATTTTATTATACCTATGCTGTGTAAATTTCATATTATTTGCTTTTGTATTGAAAATAAAAAAAAGGGGTTGGGATTAAAATAGTCAATAATTAGGAAAAATTTTCCTAGCTCAGATATTTTAAAGGGGGAGAAAGGGGATGTAGTAGGTCCTGGCTTGTGAGGTCTCGGGGGAGCCCTAATTTAACCAATTATAGGTCACACCTTGCATTGGCGACGCTGTAGCCACGCCCACGTCTGGGGTCTTTTGTTTTTAAAAGCGCGAGCTCGGCGTCAGGTCGCAACCCGGGGACAACACCTTTGGGAGGGGGTACTTGGACTAGAAAAACCCGGGGAGAGGGGGGAAAGGGAGTTGTTGGTGACAGGCCCCGTCGAGCGAGAGCTCTGGACAGCCGCGTGTGTATGCCCACGCTTTGCGAATCTCGGTCAGCTGGTCGGTGAATTAAGAGGAGAAGTCCGGTTACTGATAACCTCCCTTCCCCCTGGTAATAACCTCATGGGTCAATTGTTATATTGTGTAAATTTCCAAGATGTTGTATTTTAGCCCTTTTATGTTATTAAGTAAACTATAGCCATATTCCCATTTTATTTTGACCTTCTATGCTATTCCCAGCTTGTTAAGCACTGGGGTATACAGGAGACGGCTCACCCTGGGAAACCTCCGGGAGAGTGGGGAAGGTCTCACACCGTGCTGTGGGGGCACCACGCTGACACGGGAAGGGAACCAGTGCTGTGGCACCAGCTACACGGGAAGGGAACCTGCTAGGGCATCCACCTGACACGAGGAAGGGGCCAGTGCTGTGTCATCCACGCGACACGAGGAAGGGGCCAGTGCTGTGGTCACCACGCTGACACGGGGAAGGGGAAACCCGTGCTGTGGTCATCCCCTGACACGGGGAAGGGAACCAGGCTGTGGTACCAGCTGACACGGGAAGGAACCAGTGCTATGGGCATCCCCGCTGACACAGAAGGGAACCAGTGCTGTGGTCATCCAGCTGACACGAGGAAGGGAACCAGTGCTGTGGCATCCACCTGCACGGGGGAAAGGGAACATGCTGTGGTCATCCCCCAAAAAGGGGTTTGTGGGGTTTCCCCCGACACGGGGAAGGGAACCTGCTGTGGTCATCCACGCTGACACGGGGGAAAGGGAAAACCCTGCTTGGCATCCACGCTACACGGGAAGGGAACCATGCTTGGGGCATCCACGCTGACACGAGGAAGGGAACCAGTGCTGTGCACCACGCTGACACGAGGAAGGGAACCGGCTTTGGTCCTCCAGCTGAACGGGGGGAAGGGGAAAACCCTTTCTGTGACACCACGCTGACACGGGGAAGGAACCATGCATGTCATCCAGCTGACACGAGGAAGAGAACCCTCTGTGGTCATCCACGCTGACACGAGGAAGGGAACCAAATGCTTTGGTCATCCACGCTGACATGGGGAAGGGGAAACCGTGCTGTGGTAATTTCCCCCCTGACACGGGGAAGGGAACCAGTGCTGTGGCATCCCGCTACCAGGAAGGGGGAAACCCTGTGGTCATCCACGCTGACACAGGAAGGGAACCAAGGGTGGGGTCATCCACCTGACACAGGGAAAGGGGAACCCGTGCGGATCACCACACGACACAGGGAAGGAACTAGTGCGGGGCCATCCCACGCTGACACAGGAAGGGAACCATGCTTTGGCATCCACGCTGACACGGGAAGGGGAAACCCGTGCTTGGGCATCCACGCTGACACAGGAAGGGAACCGTGCGTGGGCACCACGCTGACACGAGGAAGGGAAAACCCCTGTGGGCATCCCCTGACACAGGAAGGGGGAACCATGCTGTGGCCCACCGACACGAGGAAAGGGAAAACCTGCTGTGGTCATCCAGTGACACGAGAAGGGGAAACCCGTGCTGTGGCCCTCCACGCGACACAGGAAGGGAACCAATGCTTGGCATCCACGTACACGGGAAGGGAAACCCTGGTTTTGGGCACCACCTAACACGGGGAAGGAACCATGTGTGGTATTCCCCCCTACAGGGGGAAAGGGAAAACCCGTGCTGTGTATCCACCCTGACACGGGAAGGGGAACCATGCGGGTCACCACCTGACACAGGAAGGGAACCATGCGGGGGCATCCCCGACCAGGGGAAGGGGCCGTGCTGGATCATCCCACTGACACAGGAAGGGAACTAGTGCGGGCATCCACCTGAAAAAAAACCGGGAAAAAGGGGAAAGGGGAAACCGTGCGTGTCTCCCCGCTGAACAGGAAAGGAACCGTGCTTGGTCAACCACGCTGCAGGGGGAAGGGGAAACCCGTGCTTTGGCATCCACCGACACAGGAAGGGGGGCCATGCTGTGGGCATCCCCCTGACACGGGAAGGGAAACCCGTGCTGGGGCACCACGCGACCAAAGGGAAAGGGGAAACCATGCTGGGTCATCCACGTGACACGGGAAGGAACCAGTGCTGGTCTCCACCTGACACAGGGAAAGGGACTATGCTGGGCATCCACGCGACATGGAAGGGAACCATGCTGTGGTCATCCACGCTGACACGGGAAAGGGGGCCTGCTGTGGTCATCCACGCTGAAAAGGGGAAGGAACATCGGGGCTCCCCTACGAGGGGGAAGGGGGAAAGGGGGAAGCAAAAAGAGCAAAGAAAACCCCTTCAGGCCCGCTCAGCGGGGAAGGGGAAACCAGCCGTGGCATCCAGCCGGGGACCGCCTGGCATCCATCCCGGCCCCTTGTACACTTTTTCCAAGGGACCATTTTTGGGATCCCCTTTCACAAGGGGCCCTAACCCGTTTCACCAAGGCATCGTCCCAACTGACAAAACCCGTTTGGGGCCCCCCCCGGCCCTTTTCAAACAGGAAAACCCGTGGTGAAAATTTCACTTTTTTCCAAAACTTCAGAAAAAAAACATTTGGATCAAACTGCAGAAAACATCTTTGGGATCTTGACAAAGGAACTTCCCCCCGTCCAACCAGGACGAAGACCTCTTTACACTAAGGAGGGCCCTGCCTTCCCTTTTTTCCCCATGACACAGAAAACCCTCTGGCCCCCTCCAATTTTTCCCGGAAGGCCGGGGGTCAACGCCCCCGGGCCCTCTGTGACCAGGACCTGGGGATCAGCCCGCCAAAAACCCGCTGTTGCCGGGTACCAAAAACGTCGGCAACCCGGGTGACCGGAACTGCTTGGTCTTTTCCGTGCCAGGAAGACTAGGGGTCTGTTGGAAACCCCCTTTGGTGCTGGAGGAGTTAAACAGTCTGGGCCCCACCTTACGATGGTTTTAACTCAGGGAACCCCCTTTTTTTTGGGGGGTTTGGGCAAAGTTCCAACTTTTGCCTATAGTGCCGTGGCAAACGGTACAGCCCCCGTTTTCCAGGTGTTAAAAACATGATCTCTCCCTCCCTGCTTCCAGGGAAACAGTTTGGAACCTCAAGGGCCCCCCAATAATTGAGGGGTTTTTATTCCCTTTCCCCTGAAAGTTCCTGTCATTTCAAACGGGAATTTCCCCTGTTGAAAGTCTTTATTGCAAAAAAAATATTCCACCCTAGAAGAACAAAATTGACCTGTATGTCAACATGGGGGGGCCTCCCTATTTTTTTTGGTTCCATTTCCTCCTTTCTTTTTCCCCCAGAACGATTATCAATTTAGGCCTAAGGAGTTTCCGAATGTCACCCCGGGGGCTTTGACGGGGCCTCATTTTGGGCCAAAAAGTTTTGTCCTGAGAAAAATTTTTAACCCAGTTTACCAATCTATTTGGTTTTCCCTCGTTGAACTTCAATTTGTTTTCCCCCATGAAAGTTTGGTTAGTCCGCCTGACTTTGCAGTTTCTCAATGAAGACACGCTGCAATTGGGGGGTCATCTCGAAGCATCTGTGGGAATCCTGTCAGTCGGTATAGTAGGAACAAAATGGGAAACGGGACTTCCTTGTGGGGAAAAGTTTAAAACCTAAGCGCTTATTATTTTTGGAATACTCCGGGTTTTGGGGGAAATTTGAATCCATCGCCATTTTCCTGTTATTCCCTTTTGCAGCATTTTTGGGGCCCATACGCCTGGTCACACTTGCCCCAAAGGTTTTGAAAGTCTTAATTTTTCATCTGCATTTTTTTTTTTCAGTGCTTAACCTGGTTTGGTCCAAATTTTAGACCCCGAAAAGCGACCTGTTTAAAACCCATTTGTGGGTTGTGTAAATTTAGGTTTTAATTTTCTGCCTTCTTAGGACCCTTTAAAATTTTTTTTGAATGGGATTTGTGATTGGGCCGTACTTTTGCTGTTGCTTTAAGCCCCCTTTTGGATGGGGCATTCTGGGAGAACTTGGGCGACCCCCTTTTATGTCCCCCAAAAGGAATGGAAAAGGTGGGAAGGGGTTCTGGGTTCTTTTGGGGGGGGGGAACAAGTTTTCCATAGCTGCCCTGGGGGGGATCTGGGGTGCATTTTCCCTGTTGGTCTTTGGGGAGGATAACATCCCGAAGGCTTTGTTCATCAAATTTTGTGGCTCTCTTTTAAAAAATTCATTTTATTTCGATCTCATCTTTGGGCTTCTAAAAACTGGAGTCATATTGGGACGAAAGGCACGTTTCCTTGCGCCCGGGGGGCCCATTTTTTAAGGGGGGGAAAAACGGACTTGTTTCCCGATTTTTATTTTATAAGGGAAGAAAACTTTGGGTTTCTTTCGATTTCATTTATGGCTTTTAGTTCTTCCCGCGATTCCTGACTCCTAAAGGATTCTTTTAGCTTAAGTTCGATGCTTGCTATTTCTCTGACCAGTGTCTCCCTACGCATTTCAGATATATTGACCTCTTTTAGCCGCTCTGTTATTCTTTTCCGTCGCCTGTAAAGGGAGCGCCTGTCTCTTTCTGTTTTACATCTACTCCTCCTTTTTCTTAGAGGAATAAGCCTTGTGCATACATCGAGTGCCACCGAGTTAATCTGTTCTAGGCATAAGTTGGGGTCTGTGCTTCCCAGCTTATATCGGTTAGGACTTGGTTTACTTGGTCCCACTTTATGTTTTTGTTATTGAAGTTGAATTTGGTGAATGCTCCCTCGTGACTAATCTCATTATGTCGGTCTGGGGCTCCGCGCATACATGACTGAACCTCAATTATGTTGTGATCTGAGTATATTGTTTTTGATATGGTAACATTTCTTATCAGATCATCATTGTTAGTGAAGATGAGGTCTAGTGTATTCTCCAGTCTAGTAGGCTCTATTATTTGCTGGTTTAAATTGAATTTTGTGCAGAGATTTAAAAGCTCGCGTGAGTGTGAGTTTTCTTCAGAGCTGCCTCCTGGTGTTATTACTGCAACAATATTATTTGCTATATTCCTCCATTTTAGGTGCCTTAAGTTGAAATCCCCAGGGGGCAAGATTTTTGGTGCAGGAGCTGAAGGTTTTCCGGGACATGGTCAATTTTTAACAGCGGGTTCCTGGAATTGCTGGGATGTTGCACCCGGAGGCTTGTAGACTACCACAATGACTAGGTTTTGGTTCTCGACCTTTACTGCTAAAACTCCACTACTCATTTAAAGGCATTTAGCAGTTCTGTGCAAACAAGTGACTCTGCAATGTACAGGCCAACCCCCCCCTTTTGCCTGTTCACTCTGTCACATCTGTATAGGTTGTAACCTGGGATCCATATTTCGTTGTCCAAGTGATCCTTTATGTGGGTCTCAGTGAAAGCCGCGAACATTGCCTTTGCCTCTGCAAGCATCCACGGATGAAAGGTATTTTTTTTTGTTTGTTGCTGGTTTTAAACCCTGTATATTTGCAAAGAAGAATGTTATCGGACTGGTGGTATTGTTGGTACGGGGGGGATTTTTTTCCGGCATTAGTATCTGTATCTGTTGGTTTGGAGTGGAGGCCATCGACTGTGGTTCCACTCCAGGAATGACTGGATTTGGTGTACGATTTCTGCATTTCCTGCCAGTTTTTTTTCCTTCCTGGCACTAAAAAACCTCTCCCTCTTGGTGGCTGTGGCTACCCCGGTTTTCCCCATGGCCTGGATGTTTTGTATCTTTTTGTCCCCCTTTTGAGGTATGCCTGGCAATTTAAGTTATAGCACAGTCTTTCCTGTACTGAAGAGGGACACAGTTCAAGGGGGAAAAAACTTTCAGGGAAGGGAGTTTGCATTTTCCTGTTGTCATATGGGTATGGCATTTTCTAGGGGGGTCATAGTTGCAAAGTCCCATCTGTTTTTCCAGATTTCCCATGCCAGCAGATACCGAGTGCATAGTATGTGCACAGGCTTGGTTTCCGTTTGCCTTGGGTTTCTGTGGCTGACTGTATTCCCTGTTGGGTGCATGTTTCCCTGTCTTACTTCTATCCTCCCTCAAGCACCAAACAATGGAGCTCCACCAGTTGTTTTTGGAAATTTATCCTCACTATTACTGTGGGAGTCTATTGTTTGCTATTTCCTGTGGTATTTCTAGTTTGCAATATTGGTTTAATCTTATCTTGACTACACTTGTTTCCCTACTATGGCTCCTGTCCCCTATGAGGTCATTTTATATGTATTTCTTCCATGCATATAATTCCCCGAACTACCTGGACAAAATCTCCAGCTTCACCAATATGCGCCTCAGGAAGCACTCCAAGCTTCCCCATTACTGTCTCCCAGGACAGCATTCTCCAGCTTCACCATTACTGTTCCCAGGACAGCACCTCCAGCTTCACCATTTATGTCTCCAGGACAGCACCTCCAAGCTTCACCATTACTGTTCCAGGACAGCACTATCAGCCCCCATTTACTGACTATCAGGTGACATCATCTCCAGCCTTACAGTTTTGACTACTGGCCAGTATCAAGGGCGGTACAATTCAGCCCAGACTTATTATGTTCAATTGTTGTAGAAAGCTTCCAGTTTTTCTATGAAAGCAGCCTTTGATGTTGACCTCTTTTAATACCCTTTGTGATTTCTAGTCCACAGATTTTAATCTCATTTTGGCATACCAAAACACTTCCCTGTTTTAAATACTGCTTGTAGCTAGTTCTTGGTATCTGCACAAGGGGCGTGACACCTATATTTCCACAAAAATGACCAATTTATGCATGTGGAAGGCCCGCCGTTTGTTGACTGACCACAGACTACACACAGCTTCATAATGATTTGAATGGTTGATTTACTGCAATTCTACTAGCAATCTCTTGAAAATTCTATTAATAACCTGCTAGGTAGTGCACGAAACCGTTTGAAACCAGTCCAGGGTTCGGACCAGTCAAGGGTTCGGACCAGTAAAGGGGTTTTCGGACCAGTCAAGGTTCGGACCAGTCAAGGGTTCGGACCAGTTAAGGGTTCGGACCAGTCAAGGGTTCGGACCAGTCTATCTGATCTGAGCAGTGGGTCACTTATTTAAAACATACTGGTCGGTGATTTGAGCTAACACATGAAGGATCTACTGGAAATTATCTACCCGAGTAATATGTGATTTGACTGATACAAAAGTATAACTTGCGTGTTGAAGAGCCGGTGATATCTAGCAGCTCCTACAATGACGAACGGTTGGCCTCCTTGTTTATCAATCGCTGTATCTAGCTTTTCTTTTTTTTTTTTTTTTTTTTTTTTTTTTCGGTCTCCACCACAATAAATGCTATATTATCACTATAGTTGACTGGTGCAAATTTTGGAGGAAGGACGCTTTTTCTGTAGTAATAATTGCTTCTCGTTGTGTATATTGCGACCGCTGGTAACTACAGGTTATATGAAATTCACAGTAACGTCTGGTATTTCAAGAAAAAAGAAACTAATGAAAGTCACTCCACTTCACTAAGTACCATTATAATACTGGTTAGTTGCTACTACAACACTGTATTCTGCTATTCACTGGTATCACTAGATTATATGCGAGTACACTAGCAAGCCAGGAAGATTATTAAAAAACAGCTGACCTGTGGTAAGATTCTGGCGACTTCTGGCACCTGCCTCTATAGGCTTATCACTTCATTTACAAATTCACCTGTTTTCAAATGACACTTTAGCCTTTATCATCAATATACTAGGGAGCCACTATAGTATACACTATACACTATGTATACTCAATGTTATCAGGGAGACTTTCTTTCCTCTGACACAAAGTTCAATTATTATTTTTTTCTCACGGGACAGGCCTATGATTCCTCTCTGGCAGTAAACTCTGCTAGGTATGCACACTAATTCTCCTTTTTTGACTCAGTATATAATGTTTTCCGCCCAAGATTGGTTCCAGGAGCTAGAGGGATGTATCGTATAGGATTGATGACACAAATTAAAGTTCTAGCACGTAAGAGCCACCGTGAAAACACCCGAAAAACGCGGAGCACAACGAGCTACATTCACAACACCAACAGCTGCGAAACATATCCTGGCATGTCCTGGCATTGCCTTTTCCTCTTGTGTAATGAAGGTCCTCTTTGGCATTTTTTTTCCAAAAAAGGCCTGTTTCGTCACAATTGAACACTTGTTCAGGTTTCATATTTTTCAGCTGCCTTGTGGTCCGAACTGGCAGCCTCCCCCATGCCTTACCACACTGTGTATGCCAGTAGGTTCTTAAATTTTCTCAAACTAGCCTTTGCTGGCCTTAAAACCACTACTTCGCTATTTGCAGGCAATTTTTTC
>NW_026504087.1:0-13305 GCF_026875155.1 Cherax quadricarinatus
AAACCTTCAGTAGCTTTCATAAGGTTCTCTTGTCCCGGGGAAAAAAAGTTGTGGTCGCATCTTCACTACACGGGGGGTTATCATGTTAAAAGTGGGTCGAGGCGGAGCAAACAAAAATTTCTACGGAAAGCGCTTGTCATCCCAAATGGGTGTCTCACCAAATCAAGCTTTTTTGGGGAAGGAGTTTAAGTACATGAAATCTATACCCTCTTTCCATGTAGACAACTTGGGGTTGACGGTTCCCCTGGCACCCCCAGGACTTCGTGGTTTTTACGTTCAGCGGGGACCTTACTGGCAGGGGGCGTGAACTACTGGGCTTGGTAAATTTTAAAAAGGAGCAAAAACCTGCAAATGGGTTTATAAAAACCAGACCCATTTTGGCAAAGGACACTGGGGGCGACAGAGTAACATGCTTGGAAAGCTTTAGAAAAACATCCGGCGTTTTATCGGGAATTTTTACCCTGCACCCGTAAATTACACCTGTCAAAGCGGGTCTACAGTGGACCCCGCCTAACGAACGCATTGATAACGTTAAATCTGTGGATCTTTAACCCAAAAAAATTTTGCCTCGCGCCAAAAAAAAACTCGCCAACCGATTCGTTCAGATGCGTCCACGTGCGGCCTGAGCCTCCCTCAGTTCCTGGGTGCCAGTGGGTTTAAAACCCACCACCTGGTCGTTCCAACATACAATCGGAAAAATTTTTCTATATCACAGCATTTTTAGTGATTGCACTGCAAAAAAAAGTCCCCAGGGGCCCCAAGAAATTCTAGGGCCAAACCCTACGCAAAAAGATTGAAAATTACTAGGGATATGAAGAAAGAGGTCTTCTAAGATGAAAGGGAGTGGTTCCCCGACGGGCCCAGGGTTGTACAAAAAAACCCCCAATCAACCATCGTTTTTTGTGGCCCCAAAAAAGGGAAAACAGGAAGCTTTCTTGCCAAAGGCAACTTTTTTTCGAAACAGATCGCAAGTGAAGATGATGTTAAGACGTTTTTGGTGTGGAAAAAAAAAAACAGTGCAGGGATAGAATCCTTTTAATGATCTTTTGAAAAGGTAGGAAGTTGCATGACTATTTAATTTGAAAAAAAACCCGCAACGGATATTGTGAATTTAAGGCCCCAAAGGTTGGTTGAGAGATTTTTAAAAACCAGTGGGGATACATAGTGAGGCGCCATTTGGACACAAAGCGGCTGAAAAATTGTGCAGGAATTTAAGGAGTACTTTTGACAGTGAGGACTGAACCTGAACAATGTTTTAATTTGACAAAAACAGGCTTATTTTTGGGAAAAAAATGCCAAGCGGGGCAAACATTACTCAGGAGGAAAAGCCACTCCCAGGGGCTAAGCTTTTGAAAGACAGGCTTACTCGTTGATGTGTGCTAATGCTTGTGGTGATTGCAAAGTGAAGCCTTTTTGGTTATTACTCTGAAACTCCCGAGTGTTCAGGAAAAAAAAATGTCCTCAAGGCTAATTTGTGTTGCTTTGAGGGCAAACGTAAGGATGGGTCACTAGGGCTTTTTTCTATGACTGGTTACACCCCTGCATTTGCCCCCCCCTGAGAAAAATTAACCTAATTGAAAGAAATTAGACCTTAAGTGCCTCCTGGTATAAGACAATGCACCTGGTCATCCATCAGGGATAAATAACGTTAACACAAGAAAATATTTCTTTTTCGTCGCTTTCTTTCAATTTTTTTTTGTACGTAAATGAAGCACCATACAATAGAGATGCGACCAATAATCAATAAGATAGTCAAAAAACAAATGATAAAAAAATTTTTACGCAATAATCATACATATTGAACAGTAACTTCGTAATGGAACTTGGAGAAGCTATATTGCATTATCTACCCATAAAACACTGCTAAACTGATATTTCCAATGATTTATCCGAACTGTATTTTATCCATTCTTCCATTCATAAAAAAAATAAAGTTTGTAAGGTTTGACATTCATCCAAAAATCTGACTTTGCCCTCACAAAAAACAAAAACAAATTATATATCTCCAAAAATCTAACCACCAGCTTGTAACACAAACTTCCTTTTAAGTTCACTGCTAAATTCATTTCTTCCTGCCTATTAAAAACCCTGTTGAACTGTCGCGGTCGTATATGTACGTCATAGGAGATACGGTGTTTGACGTAACTATACGCATAAATTCTAGCGGCTACAATCAAGCAGGAGAAAGCTGTAGGCCCACATTGTTAGAGATATGGGTCTCCATGTTCAGTGAGCACCATATAAAAAAAATCGGGAGCCATGGTGCATTGGTGGGAAAACCATTTCAGTCGACCTTTTCGGCATGTCTAGCGGTAAGAAATATGTGACTTCCCAGCAAAATCTGGACCTCTTCTCTTCCCAAGTGATCACTGACACTGAAGAAGTGTCAATGAAGATCAATTTCATGATTTCGAGAGGTTTGAGACCAAAGCAAATGAGAGGAGGAGGAGGAGTGAGGATTAGGAAGAAGAGGATGAGGAGGAAGATGCGGAGGATGAGAGGAAGAAAGAAGGAGGAAGAAGAGGAGGAGGAAGAGGAGGAGGAAGGAAGGAAGGAAGAGGAAGAAGGAGAAGAAGGAGGGAGGAGGAGGAAGAAGGGAGGATGAGGAAGGAGGAGGAGGAAGGGGGAGGATTAAGGAGGGAGGAGGTGGAAAGGAGGAGGGAGGTAGGAGAGAAGGCTGGAAAGGAGGAGAATAGGGAGGGAGGAGGAGGAAGGTGGGAAGGAGGAGGAAGAAAAGAAGAATAAGAATAATAATAATAATAATAATACCTAATAATAATAATAATAATACCTAATACCAAATAATAAATAATATGTAATAATTGTTCCCTGGATGCATAAAACAGTTTTGTTTTTTTTTCACCCGCATGACAGTGGACATAGATAAGGGAGATAACATCTGAAAAAGCCTGACCTTTGATGAGCGTAAACGAGGGTGGAGGAGGGAGGCAGCTGTCCGCATCTGTTCAAGAGCCAGGCGGAGGAGGAGGAGGAGGAGGAGAAAGGAGGAGAAGAAGGAGAGGAGGAGATGGAGGAGGAGGAGGAGGGGAGGAGGAGGAGGAGGAGAGGAGGAGGATGAGGAGGAGGAGAAGATGACGATGAACAAACAATGTCTGTCTATTTGTCCTGTCTGCCAAGCTCCCTGACTATCCGTCTAAGCTCTGTCTCAGATAGAGCCACAAGACTGTGTCTTCACACGTTTTACTACATCTTCAAGCAGAGTTATAAGCAACTTTGTCTTGATTTTTTGGGTTATCCAAGGTAATTACACTATGAATATTTGTATTTATGTGTCCTGTGAGACAGATAGACAGAGAGAGAAAGTAGAGGACAGCTTGAAAGAGATAGAAATGAGTGAGAAAGATAATTAGAAAGAATGGATGTTGAAGCAGCTTCCACCCCTTTGTTTTTGACGTGTCGGTAGGGAGTGAGTAATGGACAAGAAATGTCTTTTGACAGTTCCGAACTCCTGACCCAAAACAATTATAACCACACACACGCACACAAGACAACTGCCTGAAGGTGATAATAGGCAGTTTTATGAAAGTTCTAGTGACTATATAAGTGTATATATATTATAGAAACCCAGAAGCAAGAAGGGAAGGCAGATGAAGGAAGGACAAGATGAAAGGAAGGAAAAAAGTAATGAAGGACAGATGAAGGAAAATGTAGGAAAGAGTGGAATGCCCTCCAGGTAGCCTCCAGGTAGGAAAGTAATGAAGAAATAAGGAAGGAAGAAAGAATGACAACAGGACCATATACCTAGGATAACTACATAACACAATGCTGCTAATACTTTGGAAGAAAACAGCTCAGACGAGGTGTTTTGTCTTTGTACAAAAAAAAAAAACTTTCAACAAAAATGCACACACTGATATTTATGTGAGAGTGTAAAACACCATTGTGTATGACACCATGTTTTATTTGTGAGAGTTTAAAACACCACTGTTTATGACACCCTAAGTTTTAGTGTGATAGTGTAAAACACCACTGTGGTAAGACACCAGTTTTATGTGTGAGAGTGTAAAACACCATTGAGTATGACTCATGAGATATGGTGAGAGAGAAAACACCACTGTGTAATGAAACCGATGTTTTTTAGTGTGAGAGAGAGAAAAAACACCACTGTGTATGACAACCATGTTTTTATGTGTAAGAGTGTAAAACACCACTGTGTAGGAAACCATGTTATGTGTAAAGTGTAAAACACACAGCGTGTATGACACCAATGTTTTATGTGTACGAGTGTAAAACACCACAGTTTAAATGACACATGTATTTATGTGTAAAGTGAAAAACACCCCTGTGTATAACAACGCAAGTTTATATGTGGTGAGATGTAGAAACACCCAACTGAGTAGACACCATGTTATAATGAGTAGGATTGTAAAACAACCACTTTGTAAATGACACCATTTTTATGTTTGGAGCGTGTAAAAACACCACAGTGAATGACACCATGTTTATATGTGTGAGGAGTGGTAAAACACCACTGTGTATGACACCTGTTTTTCACAGAAGTTCCACAAGCTGCAGAACTTCCTAGATTTATGTTTCAGTGAAAGTATATTGGTATATAAATTATAGAACAATAGTAATAAACCTTTTTAGTATTTTGTTTTTGTAAACAAGTTTTTTGTAAACAATAAATTGATAATATTGTTTGTGTGCTTATTTTGTGTATACAACGAGTGTATATATGGGGGTGAAACATGGCACCTTACTATGTCGCACAGGCCACATAAGTTATGTGAAAAAATAAAATAGTGAAAAAAAACAACAAACCAATCAAAAACAAGTAAACTAAAAGTTTACCGGAGAGCGGCAGACCGCCGCGTACCATACGTGGCTCATTTTCTGCCAAACCATCATGCCTCTAAAACTCGGTAAGTACTGATGGGCAAATTTATTTGGGGGACTAAAACAATCCAAAAAATAATCTAAAAATACTCATAAGAAAAAAATAATAATTTTTTTTCGAATATATAGCTACACCAGGAAACACTTCATGATGGGGCCTTCGACAGTCAAAGTGTTACGAATTACTGGCTCAATATGTAATAACTTACTTCCAGATAATCCGCGAAACAGCCTTACCCACCGAATTTTTTTATTTCGAGAAAATAGCATAATTCACAGCAAACAAAGTGTAAATCATAGTTACCCCATGTTCGTTAATTATAAAATAAGGACCCAGAAGTTGAAAGAAGAGAATGGAAGCCCCTCTCTGAGAATGGGAGCTATTATTCCCGAGGGAGGCGCTCTGAGAATATGCCCATAATTTATTCATTCTGTATATTTACCATATATCATTGTTATTTATATTGTTTATTAGTCATATTAGATCAAATGTGATAGAATAAATAAGCCCGAAGAATCTATAATAAGCGATATATTGAGCCATATTCCCCGACCAGCCCGAGACTGACTTTTCCATGACGTCATCAAAATGGGTGATCGGTAGGTTCCTTGTTGGTTGGAACTCTAACTTAACACGCCCCACCCACTGTATTTATGATGCCAAATCGTCAATTATTATCTTAGAAAGAAAATACAATAAATACCACGCAGAAAAAACGGAAAAAAACAAAAATTGATGGACAGGGGTATTGATCACACCGTCCGCGGTGGTGACTTCACCAAGGTGTTTTAAATGACCATACTTCCTTGTATGAAATTCGTAGAACAATGAATCTGGTACCAATTTGTAGGCCAGAGAGTAAGCTATATTTTCTATAAGGAATATCTCATTATTGAATTTTTTCGACAAAATTTTCGTTCGCCGCTGAGATGAGTGCAATGTCCCAATCCAGACAGGCAGATGGGCGACTTATCTGAGGAAATAGCTACATTAAAGGTCAATTTTTTTGCTCCTAATACCACTCCTCTCCTGCAGCCCATGGACCAGCAGACAATTATATTACTTCTTAAAACTGTACACAAAAGCTATAATTTTAGAAAGGTTGCTTAGTAGTGACCTCAGAAACTCAATTGACTCTATGATAGTTTTGGAGAGATCACATTAGCATCCTCAATTGTGTAAACATATAGTTAAGGCATGGGAGGAAGTGACTAAGAGGACCTTGAACTCTGCTTGGAAGAAACGGTGTCCAGAATGTGTAGACAAAAGGGATTTTGTGGAATCCATTGTGGCGTTGTGAAGTCTTTTGTTGGCAGGTTAGTGGGAAGGATGTGGAAAGAGTTGGTTGAATAGGACATGACGAACTAACCCACTGAAGACTGCTAGATTCAACCTAAACACAGAGGCAACACCGAGGAAACTGCTTCGGAGGAGGGGAAAGAGAAAATCAGGAAGTTGCCCTACTTCAAAGATCAAGGAAATGTGTTCAATGGTGCTGAAAGTGTAAACATTTTTAATGAAATTCACCCTCGCACACTATTGCAATCGTGCTGGGGACTATACACTGACAATGTTGTGGAAACCACTTTAGAATGTCCATATAGGAACAGAGTGCAGGCCTCTATGGACAATATGTTGTGCGATAGAGGACCAGTGACTCGCAAGCTGGTTCGAGTGGCATTAAGACGAAGGGTAAAGTAACCCAGAAAAAGGACGTGCCACCTCAGTCCTAAGGAAGGGGATTACCCTTCTAAACATTAACACCATCCACAGTTCCCCCTCCTCCCATCCCATCAATCATCACAGAATTATTTCTTCAATAAAGGTAAATGTCATTAATGTGCATGTCTTCTTCAGTTTGTGTTAATAAAATAAAAATATCATGTGGTCAAAAAAAATTTTTTTTGTTTCATACATAGGGTGTCAGGAACGAATTAATTTGATTTCCATTATTGGGATGAGTCTTTTTGGGAAAATTAATTTGGCCCTAACTATAATTTCAACTAACGTTGAGCTCTTCCAGGAATTGATTAATAGCGTTAGGCGAGGGTCCTACTGTAATTCCTTTCTCCGAGGTCGAGAAAGTTCGTTCAACAGGCAACTGACAGCTCTCTCCCCGGTCTCCTTCGAATGGGATACTTAGAATGGGGTTAGGACCTGTAACTGTACACTTGTGTTGTAGGCAACAACACACTGGTTGTACATGCTTGGCTATGTCCGCTGCCATCTTAGGCCAGAAATATTTCATTTCGTGCCTGTTTTGATACTGCGTCCTTTCCCAGGGTGCGCTACACCTGGGACATCCGTGGATCAACGACTTCCAATAGGCTGTTATCATGGACTCCGGTATCACCTTTTTGGTATAATGGTTCTGCCGGGGTCCACCAAGCAGTGGCACACGGCAACAGTACTCCTGTTGACCACCAGAATCCTTCAGTGGAAAGGGGAGACATGACCTGTAAGTCAGCGTTTCTTCCCTGGTCCAGGGAACGTAGGACTGGAGACCACACAGGGTCCTGCCGTTGGTCTTCTCAGATCCTCAACAGATAATGAATTTGTTTGACACTCCACGACTGCAAATTCCTACGACAGGGCATCATCTACAACATTAGCAAAAGGGCGCAATAAAGGTAATGATCTGTTTATATCTTGATGGGTAATTGTAGATGATATCCTTAAAAAGACTCAAGCCCATACCAATGCTAAAGCTTCTAGCTCTGTCCACTGAGTAATTGAACTTCTGCTTAAGTAAAGACAAGCCTAGCAATAGGCCAATAAGCTGTTGCTTACAATTAGAATCCCTGCGTCAAGACTGGCAACCGATGCAGCGTTTTCGTGCATCAGGACAGGGGCTGATGTTAACTAGTTTCTGAGATGACAAAAGCTTTTTCTTGATCACAGGCATCCCCACAACAAAAGGGCATCCTTCTTGAGTAAGCGTGTGCAGGGGTGCAGCAGTGGCAAGCATTAGAGATTGTGTTTACTGAAAGAAATAACCATAATAGGTGTTAATATGCTAGGTAGCCCATTCAAACCTCTGCACAGAAGCCCTCCAAACTTGCCCCAGCACTGGGAACATCCTTCCAAGATGGATGAAAAAACTGAACCGACCGTCCGCATGAAACCATCTACATGATCTATGTCCATGTAGGCACCAGAACACATTTCCCTGCTTTCATGGGATATTACCTCATTCCAAAACTACCATTCCTCCATCCCCCAAAACTCTCTTCTAAAATCATCAACCAAAGCTTCGGGTTTTAGCCAAACATGATGCCTTAAGCTGTAATAGATAACTACGTGCCACACAAGCACACTCTTTCAACAAATTTATTTACGTTGATGGTTCTGTTTCACCAGTCCCTGGTGCAGCGGGTGGTAGTTTGCTGTATTGTCATACAGAGTGATTGCTCTCAAACCGAACTTTGGAGCAATCATCAATAACTGGGCCTCTACCCTTCAAACAGAACTGTTTGCCGATACTCCTGCCCTCAAATGGCATCCATGTATGGCTAATGTTGACACTTTAATTGTAACTGATTCTCTGTCATCCATAAATGCTCTCACCTCATTAAGTATAAATTGTTGCAGGCCTTTGAGTCAGAAGCCAGAACATAGGTCTGGTAGACTGTGGACATGGAGTCAGAGTGCACATGCTGAGGATCCCTTCTCACATCTGACAGCTGTAATCTTTCAAAGAGGGGGTATATTACACTCTTGTGTTGGTCAGGTTAGCATTTGAGATCAATAATAAACGAAGGAGACTTCAATTGAACTTTTATTGACTTAAGACTTAGGGGAATTTGACACAAATCAGTCCATCTATCATCATTCCATCATGCAGGAGGAGCCCCCGGGTCTAATGTGCATCCAACAAGATAAGCAGACTCTTGGATGTCACTACCGCCCGCTCCCGGCTGTTAGAGGGGGGGGGGGGGGGGTAGGGGGGGTGCCGTAGGGGCAGGGGTTGAGAGATCACCACCACCAGATGTAGACCAAATAAATGTAAACTTTGCCCAGATACCATTGACACACCTTGCGTCTTTATGTATTGGAGTGTGATCAAATTAACCCTTTCAGGGTCCCAAGGCCCAAATCTGGAGTCACGCACCAGTGTCCAATAATTTAAAAAAAAATTTGTTATTTATTCTATGACAATCGTAATAGAATCTTTTGGAAGGTAATAAAACAAAAGTACGAAATTTGGTGGAAAATTGACGAAATTATGGTCTCCCAATTTGATTGTCAGCGATATGTTACGAAAATCCCCCAAAAAGCCATTTTCCACTTTGAACTCCCAATTTAGGCCTATATAAATGATTCCAATCAACCAAATTCTTAGCTATATCACAAGTTAATACTTCTATTCTATCGATTGACAAAGAAATTCGCCAGTCAACTGTTTCCAAACACAAACTAAAGTTGAACGAAATTGTTAATTTGGCCATTAACACACAGTTCACAAATATTCCAATTCAAAATAGGGTCCCTGAATTGAACAATTAGGCATTTCCTGGCACTAAACAAACATTTCCTTTGTTCATTATTATGTATTAGAGGCAATACAACTAACTTTCCATTTGATTTTTTATCACATAATGAAATTTTTAACTTCACAAACCCAAAAAATAGAAGATTTACTGGTTATGCAAACTGTAATAATTGTATAAATATCACCATATTTGTGAATGTAATATTAGACCCACAGCTGTAAGGGTTGTAGTGACGTGATGAGGTCGTTAGCGTTTACTCTTTAATACGCAAAAATTTTAACATTTCTGCTCACTTTTGAGCTCAGGTTTAAAGCCCTTTCTCAGTGCAAAACATAAAATCATCTCTATTTCTGTAATATGGTCTTCCATTCAATCAAATGAGACCAAGAAAATCGCAAATACAACTATACACAAACATACTAAAAAACACTGCAAGTATTGCTTTTTAACGAAAAAATCATGATTTCATAACACAAGTGTTGCTGCAGATCTGTTATATGGGTGCACACATATCCACAAAGATGTATCTCTCATCTCTAGCCCCAATTTACCACTCACAGTTTATCAGAAGTAGCTGAGCTCATTGCGTAGATCTACGGTTTGGACCCCGAACGTAAAGCCGTAGAGTCTGACTTGACGGACCCAGAAAGGGTTAATATTTAGAGACCACTCACTCAAAAATGTCCAATACATGGCGAAAGTATTTATCCACAGTGGAATAATACGACCATTCTGGAGAAATACCCAGACTTTGCTAGCTTATCAATACTGCAATACCATGTGTGTTTGGAGTTGTTGTGTGTATGTGTACTCACTAGTTGTTGGTTGCAGGGTCGATTCATACTCCAGAACCCCGCCTCTTCACTGAATGCTACTAGGTCCTCTCTCTCCCTGTTACAAGACTTTATCATACCTCGCTTTAAACTAGTTATGGTTATACGCCACCTCCACAACTTCACTTATGTGTGTGTGTGTGTATGTGGGTAGTGCATGCATGTGTGAATGCATAAATTGTACGCTTGTGTGCCTATATCTGTGGCGAGCGCCCTTGTGTGGGTGTTAATATTGCGCGCGTGCGCTCGTGTGGGTGGGATGAACCCCACTTAATATTAGGTATTTATAACTCATTACAGTTGTGACCAGTGTGGCTTATTCAGTGGTTCATTACATTGTAATTTGTTCATGACTGTAAACATATAGTAGTGAGGAAGATTCAAATTTTTTTATTTTTTTTTTCCCATTTAACTTTGCCATGATTGTGACCAATCTACCTGGAGTTCATTACCTTTGTAAACTAGTTCAGCTATCAAGTTTTTATGGGCTTTGGAGTCCCAGTCCCTGACCCTTTATGTTACTTTTGTAATCTTTTGACTACCGCCCCAGGAGGTATGGGTGGCCTAATAATGAAATTAAACTACTGCCTCAATTGTTGAGAAAACCTGCAATAAAGTGGCAGTAGAAACCTGCCAGGCCTATGATGGTCTTGACTGCATCCTCCGCAGGGTCAGGTAATTTCTCAGGGCCGAGATTTTAGACTTGTCCCCATCTTATTCCCATTCTGAGTCCACTAACGTGACCCCAAAATTTTATTTTCTTCCTGAGTAAATGACAGTTGGAGATCTTTACCGTAAGGTTTGGCTTAGACTATCTTGCCCCCCCAATAACGTCAATATTCTCGAATGAGTCGGTAACATCTTGCGACATTACTATGAGATCAATCCTAGGTAGACCCATGAGCATTCCACCTAGGAGAAATACGAAAAATAGTCATCCACGACTGAACTTGATTTGGCATCCTTGCAAGCCGATGGCATCCTCCTTATCTGGTGAAGACCAGCTGGCAATAAGAAAAGTCTGTCAACTACTTTGCTCTCATCATCGAGGGGATCTGCCAAGCCCTTGAAGAAGATCAAGATTGAAAGACCTTTATTATCACCGTTGTTCGTCAACAGGTCATTCAGAACTGTCAACGGAAATCAGCTGGGATTGTACACGCATTCAGTGTTTTCCTTTAAAATCGATAAACAGGGCACCAGGTTTCCATCTTTCTTGAAACCAGAATTGAGAGAAGCATTCCACGGGGAAGTGGACTCCTCAATAACTCCATCATGGACATCCTTGTAATTGTTCTACAGCAAAGACTCTTTGCTCATGTGCAGCGATACGCAGTACATAAATGGGTTTTTGAGTACCTTTTGTCAAGTGGAATATGGTGAGAGATCATGTGTCCCAAACTATTCGACTCACTATCTACGTGACTGCAAGAACGTGCATATTTGAAAGCCGGGGAGTTTTGTTACCTCTTCAGGATAGTCTGTCATAACTAATCATCTTCCTGCACCTGGCTGGTGTAGTGAAGAGACATCAGCAGACTCACCTGGGAGATCTGCACTTATGAGAAGTCAGAGCTGGGACTTCCACCCTCCACTCTCACCGGGAGTGGAATCTGACAAGATTGACAATATGTATTCCTATCCGCGGGGGAAATTTTCAACTGTGCATGTTGACAACAAGAACTTGCAACTTACCACGTTGCACTGTGTGCAAGGACGGTTCAAGGGAGAGGCCCTTAAGTCGGCACGTGTCATTGTCAACCAGCACATGGTCTCCTTCAAAAGCTCTTCTCACGTACACCATAACAGGAATGAGCGAGTTAGCTGACAAGGTGACGTCATACTTTGTACAAGCGGTAACTCTGCTCGCTGATGCCATGACACAAGTCAGATAGTAGCCTGCCAACAGGGATACTGCAGCTTGACAACTGCTGTTCTCTACAACAGCTCTAGAGTTAGAGTGAAAGTTAGACTGGGTGTCCCCAGACTGAGTTTCACTGGTAACTAAGCGCTGATGGCCAGGAGGTGACGGGCAACGAGCTCTCTTACGAGGTTGATCAGGACAAGAGACCGACCTCGGGGAGAATGTGCTACAGAAACCATCGGTTTCCAATGATTCCAAACACTGTGCATACTCTGAGACAGAGTAGCACGTAGTGGATCCTAAGCGCACGCCCCAGAAGGGCACATCCACTCCATTGAAATCCGCTTTCCACTCAGCTGGATCTAAGCGGATCCTAAGGTCTGCCATGGTCTTAAACCCGATAAGCAGGTCGCCAGGGAAAACTATATCATAAACGACTAAGAATTTTGTGGACAGGTTGTGACCTCGGACCACATATTCTAATGTTGTACGTCCACGAACCGTCAAAGGACTACCCAAGACTCCTCTGAAAGGTCTGAATGACAGACGGCTCCGTCAACATGGCCACGTGAAGGCCACTGTCACGGAAGAGAGTGGAACGAATGATGTTAATCACTGAGCCTGTATCGAGGAAAAGTTGAACAGGCTTACGGTGAACAGTGGACTCAACAGTGGTTGCCATACCGAACGTGCAGGCATGACAGGCCGACAAAATCCCTGGAGTCACAGCTGCTAGAGGCTTGACGCTTGATGGCGAGGCTTGACCTGGAAGGTACGGTATGAGTCTCGGCAACAACGTCAGGGCACTCTGTTTCCTCACTGTTGGCAAGCGTATCACTGCCCAGGGCGGTGAACGCAATGTGGACAGGGAGGGAATACAGCGACTCCGACAGGGTTACTACATCCTTCGTTGATTTCTCGGACGTGCCTCTTCCCCTGAACTATTGGAAGGGCTCCTGCTAGCATGTGCATTATGCAACGAATGCTTGCTCTGCTGTGCTGACAGGATACTTCGCAGCTTGTAGCACTCATTAGAGGTATGACCGGAAGTGTTGTGGTACATGCAGACTCCCTCTCAATACTGAGCGTGGGGACGGTGACAGTTACCTCGCGGGGACTTAGGTTTGTAACATTCGGATTGGTAATGCCCGTGTTTGCCACAATTAAAGCAAGTCACCACACGCTTAGCAGGTGGTGCTGGAGGTGGTGTGTGCTGGTGATGTTTTACCTTGGCCCTGGATGTCAGTGATGGCT
>NW_026504088.1:0-11801 GCF_026875155.1 Cherax quadricarinatus
ATAAAAAAAAGTAAAAAATAACAATGGAAATGTTTTGGTTAAATATGATAGTAAGAGGGAGACAGGTACCGGGTACAAGGGATAATATAAAGGTTTGGGGTTGAATATAAAAACTTAAAAATTTTGGGCTAAAAAATGTTATGGGAAGTTTTAAATAATGTTTAATGTACAAAAGAAAAAATTGGGACTGGTAGTAAATATGGTTTATTAAAATTTAGTTAAGTAATAATGATTACAAAAAAGTGAAAAAGTAATGTTTATTTCATTCAATATTGCACTGGTAGTTATACTTGAGGTTATATGGCAGTACAAGGTAATTAAGAGTACTCTAAGATAGTAAATGTGGTATTAAAACAGGTAAAGGTAATTAGACAAGTAATGGTTATTAAATGTCAAAAATGTTAAGAGTAAATTGAAATTTAGTAAAAATGATATTTATTAATTTTAGTAAGTAATATCAATTGATAGTATTTAAAAAAAATATGAGGTAGTAATATGGACAGAGAAAGTATCAATTCAGCTAATGTTTAAGCGAACAATAGTAAATAAGAAAATCACATAAGGTGACTTATGCTTACTAGTAAAATCACAAAATGAGGTAGTTGATTATTTAATTACTAAGAGATTGTACAATGAAATTTGAACAATAATGGAGCAAAACATACACTACACTACGTAGGCTTTTAAGTTGGACATTGTTTAGTTATTCTCTGTAAGCTTATTTCTTGAGTAGCACTGAAAATTGGGTTGGGCAAATATTTTGTTAGTGGGATGGATTGTGAAGGACCTGCCTAGTATGGGCCAACAGGCCTGCTACAGTGTTCCTCCTTTCTTATGTTCTTATGAGTGGAACGGTCTGCCTAGTACGGTTATTGAACCTAAAACTTTGGGTAGTTTCAAATTTAGGTTGGATAAGTACATGAGGGAGAGGGGTTGAATTTGAGCGGGACTTGCACGTGAGTAAATGGAATTGTTGAGGCTTATTGCTTAGGGAGCATTTATTCTGTTAGTGGGTTGGATTTGTGAAGGACCTGCCTAGTATGGGGCAACAGGCCTACTGTTGGGAAATAAACATGCAAGCTCTGTAATTTAGGTTATAATATCTGCCACGTCCTCTTTGTCTGGAACGGATGCGGATGCAAATACGGATATTTATTTGATCGTGATTGCGGATGCGGATACAGATATCTCATTTAGATAAAATGGGGATGTGGATGTAAGAAATTGTGTTGATGTTCCGCAGTTGCGGATACGGATATCCAATACATCCCTAATGTATTTCTCTTAATTTTAAAAGCTCCCCTTGTTTAGTGCAGATTCACTTTATGGAGTTCACTTATTAGTGACCATATTTCTACCAGGAGTTTTCTCTGCCTGATAAAACTTAACTTTTATGCAGTCACCTAAGCCCAGCAACATTTAATTTTTAAAACATCTCTTTAACTGTCAAACAATTGATCTATGCATTACTGCTAGCACTGTAGAAGTTGATCAGTGCACTATTTTTCCTGCATTCAATTTGGCACCAGAGACCTGATAGATCTAGGCCTATCAGGCCTCACATGGTCACAGAAAACTGTGACCATGTTTTTGGTTTAAAACAGCGACTTTGCAGTGTACAGTGAACCCCTGCCAATTTGCGATTCCGAATTCACAGCTTCAGTAGTTTGCGGATTTTTCCTTAGAACCTAACTAATAATTGTGGAAATCCCCTCAAATTCATGAATTTTTTTTTGTTTTTTTTCTGGCAAATATAAAAATTTTGGGATGCTTTTAAAACCACTAAATTTAAAGAAAAATATAATTTAATAGAAATTTTTTGTAAAAAAACATTAACAAAAATTTTAAGCAAAATTTTCCCATATAAAATATAATATTGTATAAATTTTTTAGTGCTGTATAAAAAGAAAAGGGCTTGCATAAATTCCCAGTACATATGGGGGGAAATATTGGGATTTTAATTCAAAGCACTAAGGGAAAATTGAAATGCAGTTCTGCTTATGAGTTTATTTTTAAACATTTTTTTTTTAAAGGGTTAAGGGAATGAAGGTGGTTTTAAATTGGGGAATATTTGGGGTTTTAAAAACTATAAAGATAAGCTTTTTATAGGCTTTTTTTTTAAAAAACCCGTGCGAAAATTCGCGTTTTTTTTTCCAAAATTTTGTTTTTGGGGTCTTGGAAGAAAACCCCTGAAAATTTGGGGGGATATTTGTATTTTCATAGGGGCTTTTAAAGGGTTTGTTTTCTCTTTTTCTTAAGGTTTTCATTTGATAAAATTTGAAGTTTAATTTTTACAGAAAAAGAAAATAAATTTTGTTTTTTTTTAAAGGACGGAAAATAGCTTGAAATTGGCCAAAGTACGGAAATTTTTAAATTTTTGCTGGTGTTCAAAAAGAAAACCCAAATAAATGTCGTGTCGGGGTACCCATCAACTGGGGGTTCTATATGCATTCAGGGAATATTGTATATCAATTAGAGGGAATGTAGGGGAAGGGAATGAAATTCAGATATTTGGGAGTGGCTTGACAGAGGGTCTGTAAAAAGAAAGGTGAACCCTTAGAATTGATGGGGGAAAAAAGGGGAATTTGGGTGCACTGGGGGTCTTTTGGAGACAAAGAATGGGAATGTATAAAAGTATGTAAAGTTGTATCAATCAGTGCACTTATTTTGGATGTGAAGCATAGGTTTTTTAAATTTTTTTGCAACAAGGAAAAGGGTCGGCAGCAGTGGAGATGTCGTGTCTGGGGGTAATGAAAAGGTTTTAACATTATGCAAAAAATCTGTAGTTTGGAGGGGTGTGGGGTTTTTTAAAAAATTTGGATTTTAAAAAAGAAAAGGGGAGGTACGGGCTCTATGGGCAGTTTTTTGGGGGTTTTGGCCGACAGAGGTCCGGGGAACTCTCAAGTTTGGTCCTGGTGGCTTTTAAAAAAGGGAAGTAAACCCCAAAAGGACTTGTTACCTCAATTTTTTTAAGGGAAAGGGGGATTCCTCTTCTAAACAAAAAATTTTCCCACACTCCCACCCAATCAGTCATCACCAGTTTTTTCAAAAAAGGTAAGGTCATGTATTATATTTTAAAGAGAATTAAAGGTTTTTTGCCCAAATTTTTTTTTTTAATTGAATGAGTACAAGAAACCCCCCCTTTTTAAAAAATTTTAAACTATCCAATACAGTGGTCAGAATTTAGAAAATTTTGCCAATTTCACAAAAATTTTCAAAAAGGATGCCCAATTTTCCCAAAAGGGGGGTTTCCGGAATAAACAAAAAAGGACTTTCCTAGCACTAAAAAATCATTTCCCTGTTCATTTGTCACGTCCCAAAATGCCCCTTTACATTCTTCTTTTGCTTTCCACTTTGAATTTTTATTTCACCAAAAATAGAGGATTTACTGTTTCAGACACTGCATTAGTTTTAAAAATGGAAATAAAAAAAAATATCGCGCATTTGTGAAAGAAATTTTAACTAAACCAATTGCCCGGTTTTTATTGGACCCCTTAGCATGATTTTTTTATTTTTTGAACTTTAGAAAAAAAATCGAACTATTTCCCCTGCTCCCTTTTGACCCAAAAATTTCAAGGGATTTTTCATTTTAAAAACCGGGCCCAAAAATTCATCCCAATTTTTCTGTAATTTGTCTTCCTTTTCCCTAAAAAAGAGACCAAGAAAAACAAAATTAAAACAAAAAATTCCATATGAAAAATCGTCCCAAATTCCCCCTGTTTTTAATCCAAAAAGGGGTAAAAAGGGTTTTTTTTTTTCTCTTTAAACCGCACTGGGGGTGCTGAAAGGTTTTTTTTTAAAAACCTTTCGCCACACGGGCCCCACATGCCCCATTCTTTGTAAGGCCTCCCAGTTTCCCCTCACTGATTTGGGGGGCGTAGAATTTTAAAGGGCGTATGGGTTACGCCCAAAAAACTCTGGTGCATAAGCCGAAACGGGTACGTCAAAAAAACCCTTTGAAAAGGGTTAAAATTTTAAAAATTTTTTGGGGTTTAAAATTTTTTTTTTTTCATACTTTGGGGGGGCCGGGAAAAGGGATTAATTTTTTTTCCTTTATTTTTGGGGAAAAATTTAATTCGGTTTAACCCGAAAATTTCGGGCCTTACGATAAAGCCCTCGGGAAAAGGGGTTTAAATTTAAAAAAAAGGTTTGGGGCCCCACTGTAATTTGAAAAAAAACAATGTTTATAACATAAAACATAAAAATATACTTAGAATGAATAAAAAATAAGTCATTTTTGTTTTTAAAGGGTGTTTTTTGGGTTTGTTGGGTTTAAAAGGGCCATGAGGGGCAAAAAGCCATACAAAAAGGTGGTGAAGGCTGCAGTTTAAGGGCCGGTGTTTTTTTTACCCCTCCCTAACCCCAAACAATTTGGGGAGTTAGTAAAAATTCTGAATCATAAAAGGAAGGCCCCCTTTTTTCCCCCACCTTTCACTACCACCCCATTACCCCCATCACTACCCCCCCTTTCCCCACCATCACTACCCCCCTTTTAACCACCATCACTCCCACCCATTCCCAAACCATCACTACCACCCATTTCCCCCAAATTCACTCCCCCCCTTTTAACCACCATCACTACCACCCTTTACCCCCCATCACTACCCCCCTTTACCACCATCACTACCACCCTTTAAACCCCCATCACTCCCAAACCCTTTTCCACCATAACTCCCACCCTCACCCCCATCCAAACCATTTCCCCACCCTCAAACCACCATCACTACCCTTTTAAAAAAATATCACTCCCCCCCTCTGCCACCATTTTTTCCCACCCTCTCACCATTACTACCACCCTTTTGCCCCCCCTTACTACCCCCCTCTGCCCCCTTTTCTACCCCCTTTTCCACCCCCCACTTTTTGTATTTTTCTACAAATTTTTTCTTAAAAATTGTATTGGGGTTCTCACATTCTTTACCAAAGGGCTGGCAGGGGAAGCTTTTTTTTTGGGGCCCCCAGGTGGCTTTTTTTAGAAGTCACACCAGTAAAAAGTACAGGTCCCCCCAAATCACAAACCCCGGGCACCTTTGAAAACCGAGTGGGGCCGGTTTACTGAGTTTCCCGGGAAATTAAAAGAATGGTTGGGTTAGAAAAACGTTTAAATTTAAAAATTAAAACCAAACTTGACTTACACAGTTCATTGAACATCGGAAAAAAACAAACATTTCCGCTACTTTAGCTCAATTTCAAGGTATTTTTTCCCTCATAAAACAATCAAAATCATGTTATTTCTGTAATGTATTTCCTTTCTATAAAAATGGGGCCAAAAAAAATAAAAATTTAAAACCAAAAAAACCATACGAAAATATCCGCAAAGGCGGTAAGGGCTAAAATTTAAATTCCCTTATTTATGCCGCCTTTTTTTTTTTTTTGTTGTACGTTAAAAAAGCATTTTTTCCATCATACATTGCCCAATTTTCCCAAATGAGATAGCCCAACAAACCCAAACCCAGAAAAAAAAAATATTACCAAAAAAACAATATGGCAACCCCAAAGGGCCCGGAAATGGAAAAAAGTCCCCTGTCTGACTTTTTGGGTTTTCCCAGGTTTTTCTATACAAAACATTTATATGTTTGGAAAAAATCTATGTAACTTATTTGTGTCCCCCTGAATTTCTTTTTTTTAAATTTAGTCTTTTCAAATGAGTACAGGGGAAAACCCTCCCCTTCACTTACTTCAACTACCCAATAAAAACGGTCAGGGAAAAATTTGGGAATTTGGCCGATTTTACACAAATTTCAACAGATGCCAATTTTTAAAAAAAGGGTCCGAATTAAAAAAATGCAGGAAAATTCCTGGGGCTAAAATTAAAAATTTTCTTGTTTAATTGTCACGGCACAGGCCCCCCCTTTTTATTACTCTTGCCCTTTCCCATTTTGGAATTTTTTTCACAAAAAAAATAGAAGATTTACTGTTATGCAGACTGCTGCATTATTGGGAAAAACTTTTTAAATAAATTTTCAACCCAATTTTTGACGCCGTATTGGGGAAATTTGGGCTGGCAGGGAGACAGGGATTGGACCCTGACGTCATTTGTTTACTTTTTGAGCCCTTCCCCTAAAAAATAGAACATTTTTACTTCGTGAGTGGCCCAAATTTTAAGGTCTTTTCATCATGAAAGAAAAACAAAAATCATATCTAATTTTTGTAATATTTTCTTTCCCCCTTCTATCAAAAGAAAGAAAAAATGAGAATATAACCATAAAACCTTTCGGAAAAAATACCGTAAGGGCTGGGTAATGGCTGAGGGAAATTTAACTCCGCTATTTAAGGTCTGATTTCTTTCATTTTTTTTGGGGGTACGTGAAGGAAAATACTTTCCATCAACATTTCTCAAGTTTGAATAAGATAAAACCCCAAAAAACAACCCGGAAAAAAAATATAATTAATAATCTTTTAAAAAAAAAAATAAAAATATCTTTACTTACTTTCTCCCTATATGGGACAAGGTATACCCCGGGCCCCAGCTGACACAGTGACCCTACTTTTCTGTATAGAAAGCCCCTTTTTTGCTGAGTAAATTTTAAGAAAAAATTTGGTCCCGTGTCCCAGGATAACACCCCCCAATGGGCCCACTAAAAACCCAGGTACCCCCTTTAAATGATGGGTAAACAAAGACAACAGGTGTAAAGAAACAAAGCCTAATGTTTCTACCCCGGCTGGGGAAAAACTAATATTTTACCCCAAAAAACTATATGGCCAAAACCCCCAAACCAAGTAAATAAAAAAAAACCCCTGTTGAAACCCTTTTTTTTTTTATATTGGTTCCCAAAACTTATGCCCGCTATGTGTGATAATCTTTTATAGAGAAAATAACTTTTTTTTTTGGGAGGTTTTGTTTCAGTAAAGAGTGTAAATCTTTGCCCTGTGGGAAAACCTTTCCCTTTTCTTTAAAACCCCATACAAAAAGGGAAAAGGGGAAAAAAGGTATTTGTATCCATATCCTCTTTATAAATCTGTCGAAAGCTCGGTGTTATGGGCCCAAAAATTATTTATTCTGGAGTATTTAAAAATGTTTTGTTATTTATATTGTTTATTATGTCATATTAGATCAATTGTGATAGGCAATAAGCTGTAGTGTTGATTTAGCATAATAATAAAGCATATTCCCCCCGCATCATGAAGGGGACCCCATGGCAGCCGACAGTGGCTTAAAAACACCTTATCTTTAATGGAAATGTTTCTGTGTAGGTGCTTTACAAAAGAAAAAACATTCCTTTTTTTCATTGGAAACCCTGGGGTAGGGGTAAAAGTATGGGAGGTTTAAAACAATAAATGGGAAAAAAAAATTTGGGAAAGGGCCTTTTGCAGAAGGGAGCGCCACCAAAAAAGTTCCAAAGGGTTGGGGTGGTGTCCCTGGAAATTTGAAATTTTTCTAGCCAAATTGGTGCCAAAAAAACTGAAGGAACCCAATTAAATGATTCCGGATTTGTGATGGGGGACCCCGTAAACCCAAAAAAAAGGGTTATTATGAAATGTTTCGTATGACCTGGGGGAAAATGTTTACTCACCAAGAAACAACACTAAAACTTGGGTGAGAAATGCATGTGGGGGGCCCGGGTTTGTCTGCGCTCTTGGCCCCTGGAAAAAGGTTTAATTTGTTTTTTGAAAAAAGAAGCCCATATTTGAAAAAAAAAAGTCGGGCCCAAAAAAGAAAATCACGTTAAGGAGATCGAAAGAAAACGGGGGGTTTCCCCTGTATCGTGTTTCTATGTTTTTTTAAATTTTTTTTAAATTTTGTCATTTTAGATCAATTTTTGATAGATAAAAACCCCAAGGGGTTTAAATTTAAACATTATATTGAAGCAATTTTTTTTCCTGCCCCCCGAGAGCAGGAATTTTCCCCTGGAATGGATTTTAAAGGCATTTTTTTAATTTTAGTGAGGAAAATTTTATTTGATGTAAAGCAAAAAAAAGTTTCTAAACTAGGTCACAGAAAAGGATTTGGGGCTTGTAAATCAAGGTACCCCTGTAAATTAAAATTTAAAGAATGGGTACCCGTCGATTATTAAACCCCTTTGCAACCGCACCGTTCGTGGGTTTGGGAAAAAAGCCTGTATGAGAGTTTGACATATGCCAAATAAATTGTAAAATTTCCCCTTTGCCCTGGGCCCACAATTTTTTTTATGTTTGAAATTTTTTTGGGAAAGTAAAAATGAAGGGATTCAGAGTGCAGGCATTTTTCTTCACACCTGGGGGTGTGAAGTAAAAATTTCCTGCACTCTGAAGGAGGGTATTGATATGTTGCAGTTTTTGGGAAATGGATTATTGGGCACTCCTCTGGCAAAAACAGTGAAAGGAGTGAATGTTTATGAAAGGGCTCTTCTATTTTGAGTCCCCCTGTGTCCCCTTTGGGGGGAAAAAGCTGATTTTTAAAAAATAAAACATGTTTTATTGAGGGCAGACAAAATGTTTAAAAATTTTGGGAAAAATTTGGGTGGGGTGGAAAAATTTTGCTTTATAATTACTGGTTTACTTGGTTTTTATTTTTTGGATAGGGTTTCAGTCATAAAGCCTGTGAAATTTTAAAAAAAGTGTGCACTTTTCTATAGATGTACAACTCTGATTTAAACCCCTTTTACTGTTTTGGGCTTTTATATCAGGTCTCCCCCCAAAATTCGCATTTTAACTTTCACAGGCTTCACACATTCGTGGGGAAATTTCCCAAACCCCCAAATTCCCCCGCCTCCAAATCATATTTTTAAATTTTTCCGCCACGAGTCCTTCCCACCCTCCCTCCCACCCCCCAACTGGCAGCCCCGCCCTCCCACCACGTGTGGTGAGAGTTTTGTTTGATCATTATTTGCTATTAAACTACCGTATAAAAAATGTAAACCCATCCATGACTGCATATAGAATGGCTATTCAGACGGGGTATTGGAAGGTAAACATCATGTGTTTACTCTTGAACACAGCAAAGAATCAAACATTTCTGCTACTGCTAATAATAATAATAATAATAATAATAATATAATAATAATAATAATAATAATAATAATAATAATAATAATAATAATAATAAATAATAAATACAATAGAATTGAAGATGGAAATTGTACAAAAATACGAGGGTTGAAGCAGTGGTGAAGGAAGTGGTTGACACATCGTCAGTGTGACTTTGTTTATGCTGGATGTGAGTATTAGTCTCCGTGCTCTTCCAAAATTTCACAATAATTCATTGTGTTTGGTGCTTGTAGATTGAGTGTGACTGGAGTGGTAGAGGCAGTGGTAGAGGCAGTGGTAGAGGCAGTTATAGAGGCTGTGGTAGAGGCAGTGATAGAGGCAGTGGTAGAGGCAGTTATAGAGGCTGTGGTAGAGGCAGTGATAGAGGCAGTGGTAGAGGCAGTTATAGAGGCAGTGGTAGAGGCAGTTATAGAGGTGGTAGAGGCAGTTATAGAGGCAGTGATAGAGGCAGTGGTAGAGGCAGTGGTAGAGGCAGTGGTAGAGGCAGTGATAGAGGCAGTGATAGAGGCAGTTATAGAGGCAGTGGTAGAGGCAGTGGTAGAGGCAGTTATAGAGGCAGTGCCTCTACCACTCCAGTCACACTCAATCTACAAGCACCAAATACAGTGGACCCCCGCATAGCGACCTTAATCCGTGCAAGAGGGCTGGTTGTTATGCGAAATGTTTGGTATGCGAATGAATTTTCCCCATAAGAAATAATGGAAATCAAATTAATCCATACAAGACACCCAAAAGTATGAAAAAAAAAAAATTTTACCACATGAAATGTTAATTTTAATACACACAAACTGAAAAAGGCATGCACAATTACATGACACTTACTTTTATTGAAGATCTGGTGATGATTGATGGGATGGGAGCAGGGAGAGAGAGTGTTAGTGTTTAGAAGGGGAATCCCCTTCCATTAAGACTTGAAGTGTCGAGTCCTTTTCTGGGGTTACTTCCCTTCTTCTTTTAATGCCACTAGGACCAGCTTCAGAGTCACTGGACTTCTGTCGCACAACATATCTGTCCATAGTGGCCTGTACCTCTCGTTCCTTTATGACTTCCCTAAAGTGTTTCACAACATTGTCAGTGTACAGGTTGCCAACACGGCTTGCAATAGTTGTGTGAGGGTGATTTTCATCCATGAAGGTTTGCACTTCAAGCCACTTTGCACAGATTTCCTTAATCTTTGTAGTAGGCAACTTCTTCAATTCTCTCTCCCCTCCTCTGAACCAGTTTCCTCAGGTCTGGCCTCTTGCTGTTGAAGTTGATCTATCAGCTCATCAGTGGTTAGTTCTTCATTGTCCTCCTCCACCAACTCTTCCACATCATCCCCACTAACCTCCAACCCTAAGGACTTTCCCAATGCCACAATGGATTCCTCAACTGGCATAATCCTCTCAGGGTTAGCCTCAAACCCTTCAAAATCCCTTTTGTCTACACATTCTGGCCACAGTTTCTTCCAAGCAGAGTTCAAGGTCTTCTTAGTCACTCCCCCTCTTCAAGGGGGGCTCCTTGGCGTGGTGAAGAGGCTCTTGGTCTGAGGAATTAGCCCTGTCGGTCTTCTTCCTCAGACCGAACCTAATTACCCCCCATTCTCCCCTCCCCTATCCCATCCTCCCCATCCTCCCCTTTTTCCATTCCTCCTCCTCCTCCTCACCCCTCCCTTTTGCCCTTCCTCTTTTTAGCCTTCGTGATTTCTCCCACAGGCGCGCTAGTTCCTAGGTAGGGGAAAGGACACCGGGGTCCATCCCATTCCGTTGAGGTTTCTTGCGGTGCGTAGTTTGCCGGTGAATCTGGATTGCCTAGGGATGTCCCGATCCCTCTCCGGTATCCCGGAGTAGCTTTGGGTGTCTTTTGGGCGACGGGTGTATCTCTGGAAGCCACCTTTCGGATTCCGGGGGTGGTGGGCTGAAGGAGGTATGCTTTGTGGCGGATATCCGGCCGCCCTCTCTTTTGTCCACCGAGGTAGCTCGGCAGATGTGAGGTTGCTATCCCAGATTGCTGGTTTACTGGCATGAAGGGTAGGGTATGGCACGGGTTCCATGCTGCATCTGCGCTACTAGCGGTGTCGAGTCCTCTTGGGCGCGGAGGGAGATTTCTGGCCCTTTCCATTCCTCCTAGGAACTATCCCTCCCCGGTCCCCCCTTTTTTTTTTCTTTTTTTTGTTTTTATTTTCTTTTCTTCTTTCTTTTTTTTTCTTAAAAACAAAAAGAAAGAAGTAACCTAACCATGGCAGCCCTAGTCCATGAACCTAGTACCCCCGGGCCCCCTTCTTGATACCGCACCCCGTTCTGACCCCGCCTCGTCTTTGGACCACTCTTCAGACATTCCTCATGCCTCTGTACCTATTGCCGGTGCTGTTTCCTCACCCGCTTCAGGTACTGAGGCCTCGACTGACTCCTTCGATTTATCAGACCTTCGCTCTCCTCTGACTATGCTTCCGGCCTCTCCCTCTACGGTGCGGCAATTTTCAAATCGCCGACCCGTTCCACGTCGGACCAACTCTGGTCCCACGCCTAAACGTCAACGACAATTACCTGCTGATGATACTTCTCCACCTTCACCTTCTCGTTCTTCTCAGAAACGATTGACACGTCCTTCACTACCTTTCCACGCTCAGTTTCAGACTGAACAGTGGACTAAATTCTTCACTTTACGACCAACTTCCTCTACTGCCTATCTTTCTGACCATAGTATTGGCAAGGCACTCCTACGCCATGTTGGTAAAGATATTTCTTTTCATGCTCTTAGAGCGGTACGCGCATCATTACCCTACAGAATGCTAAACCCCGGCTCGTGAGCATCTCTCGTCTTTCCCATATAGAACTGTTCCTGCACCCTTGAAAAAC
>NW_026504089.1:2500-10789 GCF_026875155.1 Cherax quadricarinatus
GGGAGCAGTACATACTACTTAATGCCCCTTTTTCCAGTGTTCTTCTTAGAAGATAATGACCACACGGGGGGGTTTTTTCTCAACACAAAAAGGGACTGCAGATCACCACAAAGGAAGCCATCATTTTTTTCCTTTTATCAATTTTATCAGACTTTTAGCAAATCACATATCTGGAAAAAGTTTTTACGCAAGCGAAACGCTTTTCCGCATTTATCTTTTTTTTCTTTCTTGGGAAAAACATGTCATCCATCCATCCAAACGGGATACAACAAAACTCATTTTACGGGTTAATACAATACCGACAACTAAAATAAGACACTTACAATACCGGGTATTTTAATTTCCGAAACGTATTGCCGGGGCCAGACTCTTCGCGAATCAGGAAAATATTACACCTAAAACGAAAAAGGAGGACTAAAATCTCAGCTTCGACGGGATTTTGGTCATTCTCACCTGACGACCCTTATTGACAGTTGTGTCTATTATTGACGAAGTTGATGTTTATTATTTATATTAGGTTAAAGGGGGAAAATGTTTATGTGCCAATTTTTTTTTAAATTGAAAATTTTTTTTTTTTTTTACTTCTCATTCTATTAAAATTTGGAAATTTTTTTTAGAGCCATACAACGAAATTAAAAATTTTAAACCCCCCCAAAAAAACCCAGATTTTTTAAAATAAATAAAAAGCCCAAATAAATTTCAATAAATTCCATGGGAAAAGGGCCAAAAAAAAAAACAAGACGCAAAGTACAAAATTAAAAACCCGGCACAAGGGGAAAAATTACAAATTGAACTCCACAAAAAAGTTGAGTAACCCGATAGACTATCAAACCTTCCCTGATTCAGAAAAGAGAGAAAAGGGGAGGGGAAAAGAGAGAGGGGGAAAAAAAAAAAAAAAAAAAAACATAAATTGCAATTATGGGGGCAGAGTGACCACTAACAGTTTTTTCGTGTAACTCCACTGAGTCCTAAGCATATTCGATGGGAAAACGGGATTATTGGGGATCGCATCAAAATAATCAGTGACAGCATGATGAGGCGCGAAAAAACATCCACTCACAGCATAAACCCGTGTCCATTTGTAAACATACCCAGAAAAATGACCCGTACACTTTGGTAAACAAGCGCTCAGTGAGCAAATGATCCATGCCACTTGTGTAAACATCCACTCAGCAAGTATTTAAAGCTGTTAAGTAAAAAACACCATTTTAACGAGCTATGACTGGTGAATGTGTAAACATCCACTCACGAGCATTTGACTCGTCATGTAAACAACCACTCAGTAGCAAGACATATTTCTTACGTAAACTCCACTTAGCTAGCACGGACCATTGACAAGGGTTAACATCTACTGTAAGGACAACATAATCAGGAAAAGCACTAAAACCGTAATTTTCGAACAGTACCTGGGAATGACAAAAACATTTTTGATCAAGGAAGAAGAGAACATCTCCTTTTTCTCCCCCCTAAAGGGAAAGGTTTCCCCTTGATGGGTGAGGCCTGATTAGGGAATTGGATCTTCTCCAGTTCCCCGAATTAAGCCTGAATCCTTCCACATCCCCCCCCAGGCGCTTATATCCCCCGGGGTTTACGCTTCCCCTTGTTAAAAAAATAATAATCCACTTTCCCCGCACTTGGGAAGCAAGAACACTAAAAGGGGAAGCAACAAGTCTTAAGAACAGGATAAAAAATAAGGACTGAACTTTACTTGTTCAACTTTTGCCAAGGAATTGTTCAGTGAATAGTTTTCATGTGGCCACTCACATAAGAACAATGCCATAATAACCCACAAGAAGAAAACCCGGGAAACGATTTATTGATCTTTTTAAAATTTCCCACCCCCTTCTGGGATCCCTTACCTAAGAGGGTCCCCAAAGGGGGGGCGTATACAACAATCATCTCTCGGTTCCTTTTCCATTTGGGTTTTTACTGGCACTGACTATATTCATTTTCCTTTATTTTCATATTAACCCCCATTTTCTCCTGTTCTGCCCTTTCAACATTGCACAGCTCCTGAGACCACTAAAAGTGCGAAAGTACTTGACTTAAAAAACCCCCCCCGTGGCCTGTCTTGCATTGTTAAAATCGCCTACGCGATTGGGTTTTTCAATATGAACATAATTTAACTTTAATGTCAAGCTATCTTTGAGGTAATTTTACCCGAGACATTTCCTCGGATACCCCATAACGGGGCGCAGAAAACAAGGGAAAACACAACACACACAAACACCACACACACACACACAACACAACACACACACAAACACACACCCCCACCACACACACACACACACACACACCTTGAATCGTCCCAGTTTATTCCACAAACGAGGATAAATCCACGGGGGGAAACACCGACCCAAGTGTTGATGATGGCGTCCTCTGTTATCCTGCACGGGCCATTTTGGCACCACATCGTTTTCCGAAGAGACCCCTCTGCCCCTCTACAATAACTGTCTCCTAGACGATGCGCTGCGACGCAGAAATTTCTGATTTTTTCCAATGTTTTTTTTTTCCCCTTACTTCCCATCCATTTTCATCTTTATTCAATAATTGAGATCTGTGATGGGGGGGAAGGGGGAGAGGGGGATAATAGGGAAAATATAAGCTAAAATTGTGATTTTCACGTTTTTGGACTAACGTCCATTACAAGACGATGGGGCCGGTCCCTGGTTAGGGGAAAATAAGACGAGAGGGGATAGGGGGTAAAGGCCAGGGATGGTTGGGGGCCCTCACGGAGCTATAGGATCTCTAGGCACACTGGGGGGGATAAATTCCTGTTCATTCCCCCTTTTTTTTCTTCGACGCCAGTTTTGAATATATCATGGGGGACCTACATTTTTGGGCCCCGAACTTGAATTTAATGGAGGGGGCCCCCCTTTAAACCCAACGGCTGGGGCCCACGATTCTTTAATAACCTTTTTTGTTTTTATTTTTTTAAAAATTTTTTTTATCAAAATACACTATATTTATTATTTTTATTATTTTAAAAACCCTTTTTTTACAATCGACCTAAAATTTTTAAGTGAGTGGGTTAAAATCGCTTCGGGGCCCCCCGGGTTTAGGGGGGGCCCGGACTTGAGTTCCTTAGTTTCATAGTACACAGCACAACCACGAATTCCACCAGTCATTGATGAAATTCAAAGACGTCCCGCCTGGGGATTAAAAACCCAATTTTCCGTAGACTATATGCCCTGAATCACATCAACGCTATTTCTAACACGGCAGCTTCATCATCTCTGAAGTATTTCAAGAATTCCCCCTCAAAGCAAAAAACAAACCGCCCCTCACATTTTTACCACACTACTACGCCACAAGTACAGAACTACTACTATGAAATATTCCTACCTACGCAATTTTGTTTGCTTTGCACCTCACTTTGTAGCAAAATGCCCCCTTTGTGTACCTGTGTGTAGCAGCTTGACAAACTCCCGAAGCGAAACGTTTTCCCCAATAAAATAACACATTAGTTGCATTTTGTCCGTTACCTAACTTTTTCGGGGAATTCTAACATTATTACAGCTTCATGGGGAATCGCCCCCCGGGACAATGCTAGTCCTTGTTTCTTGCCCAGCACAAAGAGATATTAGTCTTTTTTCTGTACACCCGGCGGACCAAAATTTTTTCTTGTTCTATGTACCATTCCTTTTTACATGTTTCCCTTTTTCGGTACCATTTCTAAACAAATGTTTATCTTTTTTGGTCTATTCGGGTAAAAATTTTTTCTTTTTTCTTACCATTTTTGCGTTTTAAAAGTTTTTTTTTATGTTCATACGGGAAAAAAATCTACTTTTTTTCCCCAGTTTTAGGGTAAGGGAAATATCTTTTCCCCCGTCTTAGTATAACAAAAAAAAATTTTTCTTTCACTGAAGTTGGAAAATCTTTCTTATTCCCCCCCTTTGGTTATGGGATAAAATTTGTCTTTCTGTTTGGGCTCATTTCTCATTAAACATTTGTTTGTTCTCTACCACATCTCAAATATAAAAATAATTTTTTTTTTTCTCTTCGCATTGTGGTTTTTACCCTGATATTTGTTCGGTTAATTCCTGACTGGGCTCACCACCAGATATAACGCACGAATTTTTAGCATAAACTAACCTATTGTAATCTAATCGTTTTTAATTTTCCCCTCTGCTGGGTGCCACTTTTTGTATAACCCACTACAAATACATTGCAGATTTCACTCAGAAATTTCAGACTTTTGTAATTAAACTCTGGTATCATTGCGGGCTGGATTTATTTAGAATTTCATGTATATAATTTGATATTATTTTCCTTTCTAAAATTTTCTCCATACTTTAAAGATAATAATTTTTCATTTATTTTAATGTAAAAAAATTTAAAAATTTTGTACCAAAGAACCCCCAGAAAACTTACCTAACCTTATCATAACAAAGTGCAATTAATTTAGCTTTAAACCGACTAAATAAATTTAGATAAGTTTACAATAATTTTAATAATAAACTACACAATAAAAAATTTTTTTTTTTTGTTGGTTCAAATGAATTTTTTCAAAATTATTTCATACACAAATTTTTTTTTTGCCCTTATTTGGGAAAACGATCGTTGCTATTTAAGCCCAAACCCAAGTTTTCGGATTTACATATACATATAAAAATAAAAAAACACCACAACAAAAAAAAAAAAAAAAAAAATATATAATATAATAATATATATATATATAATAATAATTTATATATATATAATATATATAAATTTTTATAAAAAATTTTAATATATTTTGGGAAATTTTTAACCAATTTAAACTAATAAATTAAAAATTAAATTTTAAATTTATTTAAATTTTATATTTTATAAAAAATTTCTTACAAATTTAAAAAGGGAAAAATATCCGAAGAACCCCTAGCCCTTTTTTGGTGTTACAGCCCGAGGGGTAGAGACCTAACCTAAACCCTCATGGTCACAAAAAAAAAAAAAAAAAAAAAACAAAAAAAAAAAAAAAAAAAAAAAAAAAAAAAACAAAAAAAAAAAAAAAAAAAAAAAAAAAAGGGGAAAAAAATCCCCACCCACCAACAACACAACCACAAAAAAAAAAAAAAAAAAAAAAATAAAAAAAAAAAAAAAAAAAAAAAAAAAAAAAACCTCGGGGTAAGGAGGGGGCAAAAAGACACAAACCTCACTCAAGGAAAAAACTTTGGGGTATATAACCCAGGAAAAATCTCCTAACCCAAAAACCCAAAACGCCAATATGGGGGCCCCACAAACCCAAAAATTTGAATTTAAAAAAAAATTCAACCCCACACCGTGTAAAATTTTCCCTAGGAGTAGGGGGAATTTTTGAAACCAAACCTGCCAAGCAAGTGAAAACCCCAAAGAAATGCAAAGTTCAACAAGATATAATAAATAAGTTAAAATTAAAAATAATAAATAACAAAAAAAAAATTTAAAATAAAAAAAAATTAAATAAAAAAATTTTAAAATTTGGGCCTAACAAGGGGGCAAGTTGGAAAATAAAACACGTGAACACGGAATTAGGAGATTTCTTCACCACAAAAGTCTTTTGGGAAAATTTTTGGGGAAACAAAAGTGGGACAGGTCCAAAAAGTTTAAGCAAGGGAAATTAAACTCACCTCAGGGGGGTACCAAAGCGACAAAAAAAAAAACCCCCAACCCACTCACCCCCCAACCCAACAGGGAAAAACCACACCCAACCAAAAAACCCCACACAAAAAAAACAAACCCAAACCCCAACCAACAAAAAAAAACCAACAAAAAACCAATAAAACCCAACAAAGACAAAAAAACACAAACAAAACCCAAAAGACAGAGGGGGGTACACCACCATGTGCTGGACATAGTACACACAACAGAGGAAGAAGTGAAGAGGCTTCTGAGTGAGCTAGATACCTCAAAGGCAATGGGGCCAGATAACATCTCTCCATGGGTCCTGAGAGAGGGAGCAGAGCGCTATGTGTACCCCTAACAACAATATTCCAATACATCTATCGAAACAGGGAGATTGCCTGAGGCATGGAAGACAGCAAATGTGGTCCCAATCTTTAAAAAAGGAGACAGACATGAAGCACTAAACTACAGACCAGTGTCAACTGACATGTATAGTATGCAAAATCATGGAAAAGATTGTCAGAGAAAGAATGGTGGAGCATCTAGAAATGAATGATCTCATCACCAGCAGACAACATGGTTTCAGAGACGGGAAATCCTGTGTCACAAACCTACTGGAGTTCTATGACATGGTGACAGCAGTAAGACAAGAGAGAGAGGGGTGGGTGGATTGCATTTTCTTGGACTGCAAGAAGGCGTTTGACACAGTACCACACAAGAGATTAGTGCAGAAACTGGAGGACCAAGCCCGGGATACAGGGAAGGCACTGCAATGGATCAGGAATACTTGTCGGGAAGACAGCAGCGAGTAATGGTACGTGGTGAGGTGTTCAGAGTGGGCACCTGTGACCAGCGGGGTCCCACAGGGGTCAGTATTAGGATCAGTGCTGTTTCTGGTATTGTAACGACATGACGAAGGAATAAACTCCGAGGTGTCCCTGTTTGCAGATGACGTGAAGTTGATGAGAAGAATACACTCGATCGAAGACCAGGCAGAACTACAAAGGGATCTGGACAGGCTGCAGACCTGGTCCAGCAATTGGCTCCTGGAGTTCAATCCCACCAAGTGCAAAGTCATGAAGATTGGGGAAGGGCAAAAAAAGCCGCAGACGGAGTACAGTCTAGGGGGTCAGAGACTACAAACCTCACTCAAGGAAAAAGATCTTGGGGTGAGATAACACCAGGCACATCTCCTGAAGCGCACATCAACCAAAAACTGCTGCAGCATATGGGCGCCTAGCAAACCTCAGAACAGCATTCCGACATCTTAATAAGGAATCGTTCAGGACCCTGTACACCGTATACGTTAGGCCCATATTGGAGTAATGCGGCACCAGTTTGGAACCCACACCTAGCCAAGCACGTAAAGAAACTAGAGAAAGTGCAAAGGTTTGCAACAAGACTAGTCCCAGAGCTAAGAGGTATGTCCTACGAGGAGAGGTTAAGGGAAATCAACCTGACGACACTGGAGGGCAGGAGAGATAGGGGGGACATGATAACGACATACAAAATACTGAGGGGAATTGACAAGGTGGACAAAGACAGGATGTTCCAGAGATTGGACACAGTAACAAGGGGACACAGTTGGAAGCTAAAGACACAGATGAATCACAGGGATGTTAGGAAGTATTTCTTCAGCCACAGAGTAGTCAGAAGTGGAATAGTTTGGGAAGCGATGTAGTGGAGGCAGGATCCATACATAGCTTTAAGCAGAGGTATGATAAAGCTCACGGCTCGGGGAGAGTGACCTAGTAGCGATCAGTGAAGAGGCGGGCCAGGAGCTCGGACTCGACCCCCGCAACCCACAACTAGGTGAGTACAACTAGGTGAGTACACACAAAACAAACAACACACACACACACACACACACACACTCACACACACCCACACACACCCACCACACCCACACACACACACCACACACACACACACACACACACACACACACACACACACACAACACACACACAAACCAACACCACCACACACACACATACACACACTCACCAGCACCACCCAAAACACACACACACACACCACACGATACACACACCACACAACACACATAACACACACACACACCCACACATACCACACCACACACATACACATACACACACACACACCCACACCCACACACACGACCCACACACCACACACAACACACACATACACACAACACACACACACACACACCAATACACACACTCACCCACACACACACACACACACATACACACAAAACACATCACACACACACAACCACACACACACACACACAACACACACACACACACACACACATACAACACTAGAACACATACCACAACCACACACAAACATAACCTGCAAACAAGGTTACATATCGTAATATTTTCCAAAGCAAGTTCGGTAAATTTGCAAAACAACAGGCTCCCCGAGCCCATTTTCTCATTCCTAAAAAAACTTCTCAATCACCACTTCTCGTACTTCATCCCTTCATAAATTTCTAGCCACAGAACTTATTACACCCTAGACGAAGAACAAAGAATCCCCGGTATAGTAAACGTTAAGTAAAAGGAGAACACAAAGAAAAACACTCCAAATACAAAAAACCCCAAAAAACAAAAAAATAAACAAACACCACCCCACCCCACCCAAAAAACACACACCTACCTCCCCAAACCCCAAACCCCCCAAAAACCCCCCAAAAACCCAAACCCA
>NW_026504092.1:0-11876 GCF_026875155.1 Cherax quadricarinatus
TGCACCACAGTTACAGATTAGAAACAGATAGTTGAAGGTTTGGTACACAAAGCAGTGATTAAGAATAAACATGATGAATGGCAAAAAGATCAATGAGAAGTCCCCAGACATCATAGCAGTTACAGAAACAAAAACTCATGGAGACAATAACAGAATGCAATTTCCCACAAGGATACCAGAGTCATTAGGAAAGATAGAAGGGGTAGTGGGGGGGAGGTGGGGTTGCTCTGCTCGTAAAAAAACAGATGAAATTCGAGAAAATGAAGGAATGATGAGACAGGAGAAAGAGACTACACAGCAGGTACACTTTCAGTCTGGGGAACACAAAGTGGACATTCAGTGATGTATAATCCACCACAGAACTGCATGAGGCCAAGAGAGGAATATGAAGAGAGAGTCAACAGAGCAATGGTGGACATCACATGCTGAGGTGTGCAAGAAGATCTCACATTCCAGCAGAGCCAAAGTTGCTGGTTATGGGGGAATTTCAACACAGGGAGATTTGACTGGGAAAACCTGGAGCCACATGGGGGGTCCCGAAACATGGGAGAGGGCCAGGATGTTGGACGGGTTGCTGGAAAACCCCAAGGCACAACATGTTAAAGGACACTACCAGAGTGAGAGGGGAGGAGAACCAGCCAGATTGGAACCTTTGTGTTCACCCTGGGGCAGCTCAACATTGAGGATAATCAAGTAGAGACAGTCCCCCTAGGAAGCTAGCGACCACGTGGTTCTGAGTCCTGTGCTTTGAAACATAGTAGAGCTGCAAGTGGAGAGAAATAACAGGAAGTAGAATGGGAAAAGCCTGTCTATAAAAGAGAGGGACTACAAGGTTGAAGAACTTCATGCGGGAGGTTCCAGTGGGACCAGAGAACTGGCAGTAAAGCCAGTAAATGAAAGATGGAAATAGTAGCAACAAAATGCAAGGAGGCAGGTGAAAGGTTCATTTCCCAAGGGCAAACAGTAACAACGGGAAGACCAGAACAAGCCCCTGGTATACCCGACGGTGTAAGGAGGCAAAACAAAGTGCAATAGAGAATGGAAAAAGTACAGAAGGCAGAGAACTGACACGAAAATAGGGAGATCAGTCGCAGAAGACCAAGAATGAGTACGCAAGGTAAGGGGGAGGCCCAGCGACAGTAAGAAAATGACAAAGCAATCGAGGAATCATCAAGACTGACCACGAAAACTGTTGTATAGCCCACATCAGAGAAGACAACAGCAAAGACAGGTGATCAATTAAGGACAGAAGTGGAGAACTCACAAGAAATGATCAGGAAGGTATGTGAGGAGCTGAACAGGAATTTAAGGAAGTTTTACAGTAGAGACAGAAGGCTGTGGGAAGACAGCACAGAAGGGAACACAAAGGGAATATACCAACAAGTGGTTGGATGACATACGACAACTGAGGAGGAGGTGAAGAAGCTCTTAAGTGACCTTGACACCTCAAAGGCGATGGACCCGGACAAAGCATCTCCCATGGGTCCTTAGAGAAGGAGCAGAGATGCTGTGTGTGCCTCTAACCACAATCTTCAACAAAAATCCCTTGAAACTGGCAACTACCTGAAGAAATGGAAGACAGCTAATGTAGTCCCCATATTTAAGAAAAGGAAACATAAACGAGCACTAAACTGACAGACCTGTGTATCCTCTTGACATTATTGTGTGCAAAGTCATGGAGAAGATTTATCAGAGGAGAGTGGTCGAACACCTGGAAAGGAACAAGATTATAAATGAAACCAACAGCATGGGTTCATGGAAGGCAAATCTTGTATACAAACCTCCCTGGAGGTTTTAATGACAATGGAACAGAAGTAAGACACGAGAAGAGGTTGGGTAGATGCTTTTTCCTAGACTGCAAGGAAGCCTTTGACACAGATTTCCCCCACAAGAGATAGTGCAGAAGCTGGAGGATCAGGGCACACATAAAAGGAAGGGCACGCAATGGATAAGGGAATACCCTGACAGGGGGAGGAGCAACGAGTCATGTACGTGAATAGGTATCACAGTGGGCGCCTGTTACCGCGGAGCGGGGTCCCACAGGGGTCAGTCTAGACCAGTGCTATTTTTGATATATGTGAACGACATGAGGAAGAATAGCTCTGAAGTGTCCCTGTTCGCAGATGACGTGAAGTTGATGAAAGAATTAAATCGGACGAGATGAGGCAGGACTGCAAAGAGACCGGAGAGGCTTGGACATGTGGTCCAGTAACTGGCTCCCTAATTCCAATCGGCAGCCAAAATCAAAGTCATGAAGATATGGGGGGAGGGGCAAAGAAGACCGCAGACAGAATATAGGCTAAGGTGGACAAAGACTACAGACCTCACTCAGGAAAAGACCTTGGGCGACCATAACACTGACGAGTACCATCACCGGAGGCACACATCAACCAAATAAACCGCTTGCAGCATACGGCGCCTGGCAAACTGAGATAGCGTTCCGAACCTCAATCAGGAATCGTTCAAGACACTGTACACTGTGTATGTTAGGCCCATACTGGAGTATGCGGCACCAGTCCTGGAAACCCACACCTGGTCAAGCACGTCAAGAAAGTTAGAGAAGTACAAAGGTTTGCAACAAGGCGTAAGCCCCAGAGCTCAAGGGATGTCGTATCTAGGAAAGGTTAAGGGAAATAAATCGACTGACGACAACTGGATGACCAGAGGGTCAGGGGAGACAGATAATCGACAATACAAGGATACTGCGGGTAATAGACAAGGTGGACCATAGATAAGGATTTCCAGAGAGGGGACACAGGGACAAGGGGTCCCAACTGGAAGCTGAAGACTCAGACGAGTCACAGGGACGTTATGAATTATTTTCTTCAGTCATAGAGTTGTCCCAGCAAGTGGAATAGCCTAGCAAGAAGTAAGTGGAGTCAGGAACCATACATAGTTTTAAAGAAAGAGGTATACAAAGCTCAGAAAGCAGAGAGAGAGAGGATCGCAGTAGCGATCAGTGAAGAGGCGGGGCCAGGAGCATTGAGTCTCGACCCCCTGCAACAACAATTAGGTGAGTACAAATATAGGTGAGTAACACACACACACACGACACACACACACACACCACACGGACACACACACAACACACACGATACACAGGCACACTTACTGAGCCACTTACTGATGAGCTAGATACCTCAAAGGCAATGGGGCCAGATAACATCTCCCCATGGGTATTGAGAGAGGACAAGGCGTATGTGTACCCCTAACAACAATATTCTCAATACATCTATCGCAACAGGGAGATTGCTTGAGGCATGGAAAGAACAGCAAATGGTAGTCCCAATCTTTAAAAAAGGAGAGCAGACATGAAGGCATAAACTACAGAACCAGTGTCACTGACATGTATAGATGCTAAAATCATGGAGAAGATTATCAGGAGAAGAGTGTGGTAACACCTAGAAAGGACGATCTCATCAACAGCAGCCACATGGTTACAGGGACGGGAAATCCTGTGGGTCACAAAACCTACTGGAGTGTCTATGACATGGTGGACAGCGAGTAAGACAAGAGAGAGAGGGGTGGGTGGATTTGCATTTTCTTGGACTGCAAGAAGGCGTTTGACAACAGTTCCACACAAGAGATTGGTGCAAAAACTGGAGGAACCAAGCAGGGATAACAGGGAAGGCACTACAATGGTCAGGGAAATACTTGTCAGGAAGACAGCATGCGAGGTCCATGGTACGTGGCGAGGTTTCCAGAGTGGGCAGAACCTGGACCAGCGGGGACCCCGCAGGGGTCCAGTCCCTAGCACCAGTGTCTGTTTTTTCTGGTATTTGTGAACGACAGACGGAGAGGAATAGACTCTGAGGTGTCCCTGTTTGCAGAAGACGTGAAGTTTGATGAGAAGAATTCACTCGATCGAAGACCAGGCAGAACTACAAAGGGATCTGGACAGGCTCAGACCTGGTCCACAATTGGCTTCCTTGGAGTTCAATCCCACCAAGTGCAAATCATGAAGATTGGGGAAGGCAAAAGAAGGCCGCTGACGGAGAAAACAGTCTAGGGGGTCAGAGACTACAAACCTCACTCGAAGGAAAAAGATCTTGGGGTGATTATAACACCAGGCCATCTCCTGAAGCGCACATCAACCAAATAACTGCTGCAGCATATGGGCGCCTAGCAAAACCTCAGAACAGCATTCCCGAAACGTCTTAATAAGGAATCCATTCTGGACCCTGTACACGTGTACGTTTAGGCCCATTATTGGAGTATGCGGCACCAGTTTGAACCCACAACCCTAGCCAAGCACGTGAAGAAACTAGAGAAAGTGCAAAGGTTTGCAACAAGACTATTCCCAGAGCTAAGAGGTATGTCCCTAGCAGGAGAGGTTAAGGAAATCAACCTGACGACACCTGGAGGACAAGAAGATAGGGGGACAAGATAACGACATACAAAATACTGAGAGAAATTGACAAGGTGGACAAAGACAGGAAGTTCCAGAGATTGGACACAGTAAACAAGGGACACAGTTGAAGCTGAAGACCCAGATTGAATCACAGGGATGTTCGGAAGAATTTTTTCTTCAGCCACAGAGTAGTCAGTAAGTGGAAGTAGTTTGGGAAGCATGTAGTGGAGGGCAGGATCCATACAAGCTTTAGTAGCAGAGGTATGATAAAGCTCACGGCTCAAGGGAGAGTGAACCTAGTACGATCAGTGAAGTAGGCGGGGCCAGAAGTGCGTGCATTCGACCCCACGCAACCTCAACAAGGTGAGTACAAGGTGAGTACACACACACACACACACACACACTTCCCTTCCACGGAAGAGTGCAAGATTAATGAAAAATAAATAACAGTAACCAAGCGAGCGTCTTATAGCAGTGAAAGCGCGAGAATACTCTAAGAGCAACAATGGAACCTGTGCCTGGGTGGATGAACACGTGCAGATGTGATGGACTTCTGTACACCAGAGAGGTACAGTAGTGGGGACGCCCAGGCCAAATATCACTCCAGAGAAACAGATTAACCCGGCTCTTCCAACACCGTTAAGTGCAAAGAAGCAAGGCTTAAATTTTTTTAACAAAAAGATTGGGAAGACGTTTGCTTTTCTGTGTGGAGCTTTACTAAGTTACAAAGAGTGAAACGTTGTTTTAGTCTCTATATCAGTAATACGTGCTTATCATATCTAAAAAAAAAAGAGTATCAAGGCAAGACAGAACACAACAATAATAACGAGGCTTAAATTTCAGATAAATAAATGGAGAATTAGTGATTTTGTTTTAATTTTAGGCAAATTTGGGTACAGCGCTGTGCTCATGCTGAGCACAGCGCTGACACAGCGCTGAGGTCACAGCAGCTACACTGATCCTTAATAAAATACTGGAGGCAAGGAAGACGGTCAGCGGCTAATGAAATTTTCAATATATTCAGAGATAGAGAAACCTTCACACGAGAGGGAAAATGGGAAGAACAAGTCCAAAGGCTGAGACAACGTTTCGCTCGCTGTGAGGCTTGTGTCACGTCATTGCTTTGATTGCGCCACTAAGCCGGAGAGAAAATGTTGTCCCAGTTAACCCTTATTCTGCAGTTACAGAACAAGCTTATACCTGGACAACGTTTCGTCGCTCTCTGCGGAGCTAAGTCACGGTTTTGGTACAAACATATGTTTTCACAGCTAATGGTTTGCCCCACGAACCTGGTCACAGACCCGCGGCTGCGGGGCGTTGATCCCGAAAACCCTCTCCAGGTATACTCCAGGTATAAGTGCGTAACGCAAACTACGCTACGGGCGGCCACTGGAGGGGATCGCGTCCCCGGCCCGAGGCTGAGAAACGTGAGGCAACAGTGTTGTGGACACTCGCTCTCTCACCAAAACGCGCTTTAGAGCACATAGAAAGAAGCGTATGACGACGTGTTTCGGTCCGACTTAAGACCATTAACAAGTCCAAGTCCCGGACAGAAAGAGTCACTATTTGGCATATTCATATAGAAGTTTGTTCATTTTTTTTTTTCCAATTTAAAAAAATATTTGAAAAAAATGAGCAAACTTCTATATGAAATATACACAAATAACGACTTTATCGGTCCAACTTGGGACTAGTTAATGGACTAAGTTCCAGACCGAAACGTATCATAAGCTTCCTTTGTGTGCTGGTTAGTTATGCATTGTTTCAGCCACGGAATTGTGCCTTTTTGGTTCTCTGTAACGAAATATAAACTTGATATTCCACTATATTTTTGTTCTTTGCCACGAAATATAACTTGGTATTCCACTATTTTTTTGTCACGCTATATTATGTTTTCCGAACAATTCCAAAATAATTTTACAGATTTTTTTCACTAAAATTTGAAACAATTGGCCAATATTTCTCCAATGTGTTATTCTCTCAGATATTAAGATAATCCTTTGCACTTGTCAGGCAAAATTTCCAATTTCACAACCAAAGAGGCCATAAATTTAAAGAGAAATTACGGGTAATAATAATAATAATAATAATGTAATACTATAATAATAATAAAATAATAATAATAAATAATAATAATAAAAAAAATCATAATAATAATAATAATAAATAAAATTAATAATAATAATAATAATAATAATATTGTTCTGTCAGTAGAAATACGAAAATTTCTCGTGTCGTAGCTTCTCAAGCTCTCGTGAACCAGACCGTTTCATGTTAGGTTTAAATTTTACTCCGACCCTCACTCGGCTCGGCTGGTTAACCCCTTATAAAAATCACAGGTTTGTGAGATGTAATTTTTCTTCTCGACATAACTATTTAAAAAGTAAAAGAAGACTTTTTTCCATTTCGCTAAGACAACAAGAATCCAGGATTACCTTTACATGTCATGGGAATAAGTCCCATCAAGCGGCACTTGAAGTTAGAGCATTAGTAATGTAAAACCAAGTGGACTGGAGGGGAGTAAATTCTAGATGAGGAGAGCTTATAATATCATTTGAAGAAAAGGATTTAGGGTTAGCATCACACCAAACATATCGCCACTGTAACGTCAATGTACAACTTCAAAAGTATAGAGAACTCAACTAGTCAACCTCAGGACGGTATTAGGGCCCTAAATAAAGACTATTTATTGTATCGTACTGATGTATGGTTAGAATTCCCCATTTTCCAGATCCCCAGCCTAGCTTAGAGACCAGACTTTCATGTGACAAAACTTGAAAGGTCCAAAGGCTTACAAAACCAAATCAGTCTCAGAGCTGAAAGGAATACACTATGAAAAAGACTGTAGAAAAACAACATGAGAATAACTAGGCCACGAAACACAATTATAAACACCAAAAATGCTAAGGTTGATTTGATTTGGTGGTTAAATCGACAGACTGGATTTAATTGCAAGAGTTAGGGGAACATACTGGAAGGTTAATACCGATGAACCATAAGGAAGTTTAACCATTGCAGTTCTCGTTACGCCCACATTGGTGCATTTATGGTAACTGATCTGAGAAACGCTGTGTGATTTAGATAATGTATTTCTGTCTATTTTGACAATATTCAATGTCAAGGCTATTTTCCTCTAAATGTCCAAGACCACCTCAGCAACCCTTCCCCAACTCTCTCAAAAATGCTTTATAGTAACTCCACACCATCCTAAACTACTAAAATCTTCCAAATTTCACTTTAGTCCTCATATGGTAGAAAACTGGGAAAAAGTTGAATAAGAAATAACAGACATTTCAGTGGAAATTTTTTTAAAAGCAGGCATGGAAAAGGCCCAAGAAAGCCGGCATGAAAAGGCCCAAAAAGCAGGCCATGAAAATGCCCAGAGAAAGGCGAGGGCACAAACAATTCATGGAAAAAATAACACAAATTCATTTATAAAACATGTCAATTTATTGACAACGTTTCGCCCACACAGTGGGCTTTATCAAGTCACAAAAACAGAAAAAACCCCAGCATTCTCCTCCACCTGACTATCCACCCTAATAGTTTGTTTGTGACTGGATAAAGCCCACTGTGTGGCGAAACGTTGTCAATAAAGAATTCGCATTTACTGCAATTTGTGTTTATTTTCCATCAATGTCGGGTTTTTCTAACCATTTATCTCCATACACAATTCATGTCGGAATTGTGGGACGAGGAGTTGGGGCCAGGAACCGATGCCTGTAGCAAACACAAATCCACTACGTGCAAGAAAGGTAAAAATAACCGACAATATGAAAGTTAAGAAAAAACCCACCTGTGGCAACATCTGGATATCTTTATTGTAGTCCACTGGATGGCGAAACGTCTAACAATAAAGGTATCCAAATGTTGCACATGTGTCTAACTTTCACAAATCACTGGTACATAGGACAGTACCCTCCTTCTATTCAGTAGTTATTTCCCTTTTTTGCCTAGTTAAAGCAAGTTTTTTCCTCTCTATCTACTTTATTTTCCAATTCAGCTCCACATTCTCTTCTCTCCTTTACGTCCTCCCTCACTGGGCGGTTCTAGTTTCTTAAATCTTTCCTTTCTCTCTTCTCCTGCTCCGCTTCCTCTCTCCCCCTCTCTCCTCCTTCTCTCCCCTCTCCTCCCCTCATCCCACCGGCTCCCCTCCCTCTCCCTCATCTCTTCCCATCGATCCTCTCCTCTCTCTCTCCCTCCCCCGTCCCCCGCCTCTCGCTCCCCCCCCTTCGCCATCTCCCTCCTCCTTCACTCCGACTCTCGCCCTCTCCTTCTCTCCCCACTCTCCCCCCTACCTCCCTCGCTTCTCCTCCCTCTCCCTCTCCCTCTCTCTCCTCTCCTCTCCACCTAACATCTCCACTCTCGGATCTATCCCTCACGTGCACATCCACCCACCTCCACCGTCTCCTCACCCCCACTCTCGCTCACGGCGACAACCTTCTCACACCTTCTCCACCCCCCGTCAAACCTCACGCCCGACATACTCTCTCCTTTCGACCTGCTCTCCCCTTCTCCTCACTCCCCGCTCTCTCCTCACTCCCTACACACTCTCCCACCCACATCCCTCCAGCCCAACTCTCTCCACTCGTGAGCACACACGCGGACTCTACCCACACTCCCACACAGTCTCACACACACACACTCCTCAATACACATACACCACCTGTTATATCATTACCTATCATCCAACAATAACCTTCCCCCTCCGCCTCTCTTTTTTATCCCCTTCATATCTTCCTCCTACTCTCTTATTTCCTCCTCCTCCCCTCCTCTTCTTCTCTTACCCTCACTACCCATCCCTCCTGCATAACAATCTCTAGCCAGAAATTAGACCAGCGAGCGAGGAGACTATAACGAGCGCTGGAGTGCTCGTTCGCTGCGGTCCTGGACCTCGCTTCACGTCAACCCCCGGTACGATGTGCGGTCCGCGGGACGATGTGCGGTCCGCCGGGACGATGTGCTCCTCCTCCACCGAAGGGTGAACACGAAGCCAAGACAATGGGACGATAAGCTGGACCTGTCCTTCCTTTCCTTGGGCTCACGGGCCGGTCCAATTGGACTTATGAACACCTCTGGTTTACTACAACCAGTGCCTCACCTGAATTGTTTTCCGAGGGTCACTAAGGCCCCGGGGGTGATCAGACTAGGCCTTGCTGGTTGCCTAGTGTGAAGATTAGGCTGTTGTTTAAGTCGCTCATAAGGCCTTGACTGATCAGCAACTAATTTGAGAACTTAGAGATTCATCCTGAGACGGCCAATAAATCTGCTGGTAATTTCCTCCTTATTGATGGAGGGGTGTTGAGAGTCTTGGTCTCTTTATATTTTCTGAGATCGTCTTTTAGTGTACTTACTCGTTGCAACCAACAAAGCCTTTTCATTGGAGGTTTCTTTCTGTGTCTGGCCAAGTGCCTCTTTGTTTTCAAATGGAAATGTTTTCAGTGTGCACAGGTTTGGGACAAATTCCCTCAGTTTATTATATTCCAGGTGTAGATTACGGTGTATCTTTCTCGCTTACTTTCTAAGGAGTACAGTTCGAGGACAGTAAGCATTCCCGGGAATTGAGGTGTTTGTGTTTATACGAGCTGTAAGGTTCTCTGTGAATTCTCCAGGTCTGCAGCTTCACCTGCCTTGAAGGAAACCGTTATTATACATCAATATTCCAGCCGAAAGAGGACAAATGACCTGACGACTATTATCATTGGCTTGGCATCTCTTGTTTGGAAAGTTTTAGTTATCCAACTAACAGTTCTCTCGCTGATGCTCATAACAATACTGTTGAGCTCCTAGAAATTGAAATCCTTTGACATTATTACTCATAATGGTTGAAATACCGACAAAATATTAAGTGAAAAGAACATAGATGCAATTAATGTGACATTTTATTGCGGCAACGTTTTACTCTGCAGGAGCTTTGTCAAGTGTGACGAAGCTCCTGGAGAGCGAAACGTTGCCACAATAAAATGTCACATTAATTGCATTTGGGTTCTTTTACCTAACATTATCACTCATGTGTCTCTTGCATTCAGCTTCCACTCTACTGAGAAGTAAATTTTATTCCGATCTCGTCTTTATTTTCTCAGTTTTGTCATACTGCGGTAACTACACTTTCTCCTCTTTGAACATCAAATTGTTGTTAGTAACCCACTGAAAGACTTGGTGTTTATTAGCATGGAGGCTCACGGGACCAATCTTGCCACGGTGGCCAGTGGCCTGGTGGATACAGCTCTCGCTTCACACGGCGAAGTTAGAAACATCGGACGTGTTTCTTTACACCGGTTGTCTATGTTCCCCATCAGTAAAATGGGTACCTGAGTGTTAGTCGACGGGTGTGGGACGCATCCTGGGACAACACTGACCTACTTTGCCCGAAATCAGAGGCGTCGCTAGAGTTGGTGTCACCTGGGGCCGAATCTCTGGTGTCACCCAGGGCGGCATCTTTGGCGTCACCCCCATGAAATTCAAGGGCGGGGGGATGGGGGTTGTTAAACTCCAGTTACGTCACTACTGCATGGCCAGTGACAAATGTTTAACAACGAGAACGTCTAAAGGCCATAAACTGAACAGGAGAATATTTCTCAACTTTATTAATGATAAAATAAATAATCGTAGTAATATTGAGGAAACATAAACTCAAATACCAATTTGAGTACAGCCAACAGATCCTACATTTATTCATCTTCACCAATGTAAAAAACTTAAAAATAAAGAAAAACATTGCAATATCAGAGAAACATTAGTTCCGATTTGACCTTAAGTACAGGTAACATCTCAGTGAATCTGATCTTACATTTCCTTGCCTTCAGTGCTGCAAAATCATCTATCACATCATCAAAATCAATGATTTTCCCTATATAGGCTCATTTGTACTTTGTTAATATATAAAAGGCTATATAGAAACGAAGGATTCTTCTCTTAAGTTGGTGCAACACTGTTTTGGGCATTACTGTCACCTTCTTTAGAGGCTCTGTGGTGTCACCCCCTAAATGGTGTCACCCGGGGAGGCCCCCCCCCTTACGACGCCTCTGCCCGAAATGACCGGCATAACAAGGGGCTTTTTATATAGTTCTATGTAACTGATGTCAGCTAGGCCTGTATACCTTGTACACGTACCTGTAGAAATTAAGATATTATTATTATTATTATTATTATTATTATTATTATTATTATTATTATTATTATTATTATTATTATTATTATTATTACTATTATATTATTATTATTATTATTATTATTAAACAGGTGTACGGTCCACCATAGAAAACACGAGACCAGGACCGCAGTACCCACGCTGGACCTTTCGTTCTTGTAAAGAACAAAAGGTCACAATACCATGACTGGAACAATACACAAATAACCCGAACATCAGAGAAGCTTACGACTACGTATCGGTCCGACTTGGACCATTTAGGGCAAATATATTTTAGTGTGTTTGGGTTTGCCGAGAACCTGCCAAGTATGGACCGGTAATAAGCACACTAGACTTGTAAGAATCAGCTTACTTTTCGTGACTTCTTTTGGGGGT
>NW_026504093.1:0-10690 GCF_026875155.1 Cherax quadricarinatus
GTGGCTACTGTCAGGGAGGCGGAGTGGGGAAAAACATCACCGTGGCTACGTCAGGAGGAAGGAGTGGGAATAACATCCCGTGGTTACTGTCAGGAGACTGGAATGGGAAAAAACATCACCGTTGGGGTTTGTCAGGGAGGAAGGAGTGGGGAAAAACATCACCGTGGCTACTGCAGGGAGACGGAATGGAAAAAACATCACCGTGGCTAGTCAGGGAAAATGGGGGTTGGAATAACATCACCATGGCTACTGGCACGGGTTGGAGTGGGGAACACACCGTGGCTACGTCAAAGGGGGCTGGAGTGGGAATAAGCCACCGGGCACTGTCAAGGGGGCGGAGTGGGAAAAACCCCACCGCGGCTCTGTCAGGGGGGCGGGGGTGGAATAACATCACCGTGGCTACGTGGGAGGCTGGGTGGGAATAACGCCACCTGGCTACTGTCAGGGACGCTGGAGTGGGAATAACATCACCGTTGGGTACTGTCAGGGAGGGTGGAGTGGGAAAAAACCCACATTTGCTACTGTTGAGGGCGACGCTTTTTTTAATCCAAAAAAAAAATCCAAAACTTGAATTATGAATAGTAATAATAATAATAATAACAATAAAAAAATTTTTTTTCGACCACTGTCACCCCAGAGTTAAAAAACTCTGAGATTCCCCAACCTTGCCACGGAGGCCCCGTGGCGTCCCGGTCCCCCCCCGCCTTTCCCCAGGGGTTCTGTTTTCCAGAAATCCATTCCGTGGGCCCCCCCCCCCCCCCTGTTTTCCCCTTTCTCATTCCTTTCGCCCCCGCCTCTTCTCCTCTCCTCCTCTGGGCTTCCAGCCTCAAGCCTTCCCCCCCCCCCAGGTTTTTTTTTTTCCATTTGGTCCCCCCCCCAAAGGGAAAAACCATCCTTTTCGCTCCCGGATTCCCCCCTTCCCCCTTTCCCCAAGGCACTCACAACAACCTTCCCCCAATTCATGAATCCCGGGAAACCTCCGTTTTGCTCCCCCGGGTGTCTTCCCTTCCCCACTTTCCAAGTCCGGTGCCCCTTCCCCCCGGATCAGTGTCTCCGGAGTCGCTTGTGTACTGGGGACACCCTTTCCCCCCCCCCTTTCCCGGTCAGCGGATTTTTGCTTTCCTTAGGATAAAGTATCCCGGAATCCCCCTCCACCGCCGAGTCCCCCCCCTTCCCCACTTAACCCCAAGGGGACCTCAAAATTCGTATTCATGGGCCCTTTCCCCAGTTCATGTAACCCGGAATCCATCCGCCAACGCCGGATGTCTCCCCTTCCCACTTACCCGGGCAGCCTCAAAACTTTCCCTATTCATGCCTTCCCCAGGGTTCTGTTCCAGGAAACCCCCGCTCGTCCGGATGTCTTTCCCCTTCTCCATTACACGAGGTTCCCCAACCACAACCCTTTCCCCAAATTTATGAACCCGGGAACCCCCCGCTCGTCCATGTCCCTTCCCCATTACCAAGGCCGGCGGGGCCTTTCCCGGATCATGTCTCCGGTCCCCTTGTGTCACCCCGAGTGGACCCCTTCCCCCACTTCCTCAGAGCAGCGGTATTCTTGCTTTCCTTAGGATCTTAACCAGGAATCCATCCGTCACCCGCCGGATGTCTCCCCTTCCCCACTTTTCCCCAAGGGCACCTCAACGTCATGTGTTCTTGCCTTCCCCAGGTTTTATGTATCAGGAATCCATCCGCTCGCTCCGGGTGTCTCCCCCTTCCCCCCCACTTTTCCCCCGGTCAGCCTCAACTGATTATTTTTTTGCCCTTCCAGGTTCATGTATCCCGGAAACCATCCGCTCCTCCGGATGTCTCCCCTTCCCCTTACCCAAAGGGCACCCTCAAAATGCAGTATTCATCCTTCCCCAGGAATCATGATCCAGGAATCCTTCCTTACCGCCGATATCTTTCCCTTTCCCCACTTAAAAAGGTCACCTAACCACAACCCTTTCCCCCCAATTTATAAATTTCCGGGAACCATCCCCCGGGCTGGTTTCCCCTTTTTTCCCCCCCACTTACCAAAGGTCGGCGGTCCCTTTCCCCCGGACAGTGTCCCCAGGATCTACTTGATCCCCCGGGTGGACTCCCTTCCCCTCCTTCCCCAGAGTCACGGTGCCTTCCCAGATCAGTGTCTCCAGGGTCCACTTATTTTCCCCAGAGGGACTCCCTTCCCCATTTCCCAAGTAAACGGTTGCCACCTTCATGACCTCGTGCATAAACTTGGTTTGTCTAGCGGGTCAGGGTAGAATGTCCAGGTGGGGGGGAATTACGGAGGTGACACACACAGAAAACTGCGTCCAGTAATTACCCCCCCAAAGGACAGCCTGCCCGTAGGTCAGCTAACGCCACCAGCTCCTCACGTTCCCCCACCTCCAGAGGCAATTAACGTAAATTTGGGAAAACCCTTTTATTTACACTTGAATTGCTAAGTCGAGATTTTCTTGCTTATTTTTTCAGTTTAAAAAAATATTTTTAATGTTTTATTTATGTAAGAAGTCCAAGTTTGAAGAACTTTTTTCCACCTTTTCCCCAAAACGTATTAAATATTTAAATGTTTTCTTTTATTTATTTATTGGTCATTTTTATATGACATAGAAAACTAACAAGCGCACGAACATACACATATATATGTATTTTTACATACAATTTTATACAGCAGGGTTTACGGTATTTTTTGACGACCTTGTTTGTGAAACAATGTAAATAGTATAAAGACGCGACACGTTTGTGACACTAGTTAAGAGACTGTGGCATGTATACATATTCTTATGTATTAAATTGATTGAATTAAGCTTATTGTTATTGGTGTGGTGTCATGGGTACATGTTATTTTGTAAGAATAATGCAATGTTTTACGTAATGTGTATGAGTGTCACTGGACTGTGTGTGAGTTACACATATTGTGGTATGAGTGTCACAATTGTGTATGAGTTGGTCACTGACTGTGTGTGAGTGTCACAATATTGTGATGAGTGACACTGACTGTGGTGAGTTCACATATTGTGTAATGAGTGTCACTGTACTGTGTGTTGAGTGTCACATATTGTTATGAGTGTCTCTGACTGTGTGTGTCACATATTGTGTATGAGTTGTCACTGACTGTGTGTGAGTGTCACATAATGTGTATGAGTGTCACATATGTGTTATTGAATGGATTCGTAAATGAATGTGAATGTCGACAGATTGTGTGTGTGAGTGTGTGTGTGTGTTGTGAGTGTGTGTGTTGTGTTGTGGTGTGTGTGAAGTGTGTGAGTGTGACAGATTTTAACATAATATGTTTCATAAAGTTGTGATTTACACTACATCTGATCTACATGTGGCTGGCTTATATAAATTGTCCTTCTGACCAAAGGTACAGCGACATCCACACGCTCTAAGAACACAAGTACATCAAAGCATCAATATCAAATACACCATATTTTTGGCTGACAAATACTTTTACCGCCATTCTTGCATATTATAACTTAATTCAATACTAAAGCTACCATAACATTACCTAAGAATAAGTACATTTGTAACTCTACTAACATCTCTCATATAACTTTTTCCACAAGTATAAATACAGCCAATTGCAACTTTAGCTTTATATAATTGTTGTTAAGTTCAAGTATTTCAGTGTATACACATGATCCACAGATTACCTTCACTTCTCAACTGTCACTCTTCTATGTTATCAATTTTTATCTTTATCATCACTTCAGGTAATCATAATTCTGACATAAACTAACTGGGTATTTGTCCCAGTCTCCAGCTGACAGCAGAACAGCCATGTTGACAAGCAGAGGCAGCCAGGGCTGACAGCAGAGGCAGCGAAGTCTGACAGCATGAGTCCAGCTAGGCTGACAGCAGAGTCATCCAGGCTGACAGCAGAGTCAGCCAGGCTGACAGCAGAGTCAGCTAGGCCAGACGACAGAGTCAGCCAGGCTAGACGAGAAGAGTCAGCCATGATGACACCGGATTCAGCCAGGCGTGACAGCACAGACAGTCAAGCTGACAGCTGTAGCCACGGAACTGTGCACTTCTTTACTGGAATTTCATTAGATCATATACAAGTTTTTTTTTATGTTTACTTTTTTTTCCCGGCTTTCATCAACACTATGCATCACTACAAACACACATATATACATTGTACACATATACATCACTACAAACACACAAAGTATCCATGTGTACACATATACATCACTTACAAACACACATAATACATGTGTACACATATAGCATCACTACAAACGACACATATATATACATTGTTTACACATATACATCACTACAAACACACATAATATACATGTTAAACAACATATACATCACTACAAACACACATATATACATGTGTACACATATACATCACTACAAACACACATATATACATGTGTACACATATACATCACTACAAACACACATATATACATGTGTACACATATACATCACTACAAACACACATATATACATGTGTACACATATACATCACTACAAACACACATATATCCATGTTTACACATTATACATCAACTACAAATAACAGCACATATATACATGTGGTAACACATATACATCACTACAAACACACATATTATACATGTGTACACATATCAACACTAGCAAACACAAAGAAAAAAAAAACATATTATAAACTTTGTAACACATATACATCACTACAAACACAGCATAAAAACATGTTAACACATATACATCACTACAAACACACATATATACATGTGTACACATATACATCACTACAAACACACATATATACATGTGTACACATATACATCACTACAAACACACATATATACATGTGTACACATATACATCACTACAAACACACATAAATATATGGTACACATATACATCAATACAAACACACAAAATATACATGTGTACACATAAACATCACTACAAAAAAAACCCCACCCCCCACTCATTATATACATGTGTACACATATACAAACACTACAAACACACAAATGAACCATGTGTACACATATACAGCACTACAACCACACATATATACATGTGTACACTATACATCACAAAAACAACATATATACAGTTTTACACATATACAACACTACAAACACACATATATACATGGTACACATATACACACTACAAACACACATAATACATGTGTACACATATAACACACATAACAAACACACATAAATACATGTGACACCATACTACATCACTACAAACACACATATATACATGTGTACACATATACATCACTACAAACACACATATATACATGTGTACACATATACATCACTACAAACACACATATAAACATGTGTACACAATATCCATCCACTACAAACACACATATATAGCAGTGTACACATATAGCATCACACAAACACACATATATACATTGTACACATATACATCACTACAAACACACATATATACAAGTGTACACAAAACATGGGACTACAAACACACATATATACATTTGTACACATATACATCACTACAAACACACATATATACATGTGTACACATATACATCACTACAAACACACATATATACATGTGTACACATATACATCACTACAAACACACATATATACATGTGTACGCATATACATCACTACAAACACACATATATACATGTGTACACATAAACATCCACTACAAACACACATATATACATGGTACTTCATATACATCACTACAAACACACATATATACATGTTACACAATACATCCACTACAAACACACATATATACATGTTATACACAAATACAACACGACTAAACACACATATATACAAGTGTACCCTAGACATCACTACAAACCTCCACATAAAAACATGTGTACACATATACACACTACAAACACACATATAAAACTGTGTTACACATATACCTCACTACACAACACAATAAAATACAGGTGTAACACATATACGATCACTACAATCACACATATATACATGTGTTAACACATATACATCACTGAACAACACACATAAAAATACATGTGTAACACATAACATCACTACAAAACCCCACATAAATACATGTGTACACATATACATCACTACAAACACACATATATACATGTGTACACATATACATCACTACAAACACACATATATACATGTGTACACATATCACCATCAATAAACAAACACACATATATACAAGTACACATATACATCACTACAAACACACATATATACATGTGTACACATATACATCACTACAAACACACATATATACATGTGTACACATATACATCACTACAAACACACATATATACATGTGTACACATATACATCACTACAAACACACATATATACATGTGTACACATATACATCACTACAAACACACATATATACATGTGTACACATATACATCACTACAAACACACATATATACATGTGTACACATATACATCACTACAAACACACATATATACATGTGTACACATATACATCACTACAAACACACATATATACATGTGTACACATATACATCACTACAAACACACATAATATCAATTTTACACATAATACATCACTACAAACACACATATATACATGTGTACACATATACATCACTACAAACACACATATATACATGTGTACACATATACATCACTACAAACACACATATATACATGTGTACACATATACATCACTACAAACACACACATATACATGNTGTACACATATGCATCACTACAAACACACATATACATGTGTACACATATACATCACTACAAACACACATATACATGTGTACACATATACATCACTACAAACACACATATACATGTGTACACATATACATCACTACAAAACACACAAATATAAGTGTACACATAACATCACTAACAAACACACATATCGTACATGTGAACACATAATACATCACTACACACACACCATAAATACATGTGTTACACAAAAACAATCACTACAAACACACATATAAACATGTGTACACATATACAACATCACTACAAACACACATATAAACATACTGTGTACACATATACTCACTACAAACACACAAATTACGAAACATGTTACAAATATACATCACTACAAACACACATAAATACATAACATGTGTACACATATACATCACTACAAACAACAAAAATACATCCATGTGACACATATACATCACTACAAACACACATATATACATACTCACGACGTGTAAACATAAACATCACTGCAAACACACTACCCAACCACATATATACAATACATGTGTACACCGTATATCATAGACATATCTACACCTCACCCACACCATTGTTTAAAATAAATTTAATATTGCATATATTTAGTGTAAGGGAATTTAGGAAAAATTTTTGATTTATATGATTTTTAATTTTGTTAAGAAAAGTGGTAGGAAACATAAACTATATGTGTCCCATCCAGGATCTTCTACATTGTGTTAACGTCTCCCTCGCAGCTCATAACTCTATAACTTCTGGAACAAGCACACCGCACTTTCACTTCACATTCACTAAACGTAACAAGTACGAAAAGGTGCGGCTTAAATGGCTGGAGCTATAAACACAAATGCAGTATAATGATGATCCTTTATTGACTACTTTTCGCCCACACAGTGTAGCTTTTCCAAGTCACAAACAGAACTGCCTGGGTGACAGGAACGCGAGTATTTATAAGTCCGGCTAGGGTTGTTTTTTTTTTTCCAGGTTGGGGGGGGGTGGAAAGACAAATTTTTGGGGCCCTTTTGGGCCCAAAAATCCTGATGATGGACCGTGAGTTGGGTGTAGAGTCTAAAAACTGGGTAAGCTTGAAAGGAGACAGGACAAGTTTTGTGAGCAGAACCTTCAACAGTGTTCTAAAGTGGGATAGCGATGAAGAATTTCCTTGGCAAGTGGATCAGCATGTTTATATGAAGCCAACTATTCTGGTTAGAAGAGTCGGATATAGAAATTAGTGATGATTCCAGGGGGGGATTCTTCGAATGGGTGTTGACTACTGTGGCCGAATAAGTCTTGAGTTACTGTATCTTAATCATCTAAGTGGATGTGTGAATTACGTGTATTGTAAACGCAGGCCATTCCTTGTTCGTCAACCTGCTTGCGTATTAGGTGTTCTGAAATACGTGTTGAGTTCCCTATGATGATTCGCCACAACATATAACTTGTTGCAGTCATTACAAGGGATTATGTATACCCCTGCAGAGGATGGAGGCTTGAGTTCCTCCTACTACGGGTGATGTCCCTTGATGGTCGTGGTTGTGTGGAGTAGAAACTTTGAATGTGTTATGCAAGATGTTGGAAACATGTTTGGGCAATGGAGTTGGTGGAAGTACTATGTACACGTCTTCTCGCAGTGTCTTCTCTGGGGAGCGTATGAAGTATGTTTAAGTGCTCGCCGTCTGCAGACCTCTGAAGAAGTGGACGAGGATAGTGGATTGGAAAATACCTGTTTCAATAATAGTGCATTCTCCACAAGGAATCTCGTTGCTGCAGATTCTGAGAGTGCCCGCAGAAGAAGCCTATAAATACACCACGTTTGTTTTGGTGTCGTGGTGAGAGTAGAAGTGAGAAGATCGTTTGGTTGGTGGGTTTTCGATAGACCTTAAAACGAAGTTTCGTGGTCTAGCTTTGCAGAGTAGAACATCAAGGAAAGGAAGAGTGTTGTCGACCCTCTTCAAGTGTGAACTGGATTGAAGTCACGACCTGGTTGAAGGCTTGTCTTGGAGAGCTTGAACGATGAAGCGTCAGGAGTTATGAGGAGAATGGTCTTCAACATAACGGAGCCAGTTGACGACGAAGGAATAAATGTGAGAAACGTTCGGCTTCTAGCTGTCCATGTATAGGTTCGCTAGGACAGCACTAGAGTGGCGAGCCCATGGGTAGTCCAAAGTCTGCTTAAAGAGGTGTTTTCAAAAGAGAAACAACGTAAGCAACACATCAGTTTCAACCAGGTCGAATGAAGTCGGCTGGCTGAATGGGAAGATCAAGAGAATCGTCAATTGTTCTTGCGCAAGAGAAATCGATGCTCGTTTAGTAGGTACTTTAGGAATATGGAATTGCACGTCAAGGCTGAAAGTTTTCTTGTTCCTGTGTGATGGTATGCGAATGCGATTGAGAAGATCACCTGAGGTGGTTTGAGAATGTGCTGGACTGATAGTGCCCAAGAGTTTCGAGAGGGTTTGGGCGAGAATTCCTGAGAGCTTAGTGGGGAGCACTGCCTATTCCTAGGACCTTCATCGACCTGGTTGAACCTAGTGTATTGCCTTACGTGTTTCTCTTTTTAAATCACCTCTTTCAGCAGACTTTTTGGACTACCCATGTGTTCGCGCACTCCAGTGCAGTCCTAGCGAACCTATTCATGGAACATCTAGAATGCCGAACGATTCTCCACCATGTAATCCTTCGTCTGTCAACTGGCTCGTTATGTTGACGACATTCTCCTCTAACCCCAAAACGCTTAAAACGTTAAAGCCCCCAAGACAACCAACCGGGTCGACCCTTCAACCAGTTCACCTTGAAGAAGGGGTCGACAAACTTTCCTTTCCCCTTATGTTCTATCTGCAAAGTGCCCACGAACTTCTTTTAAAAAGTCTATCGAAAACCCCCCAACCAAAACGATCTTCTCCATTTACTCCACCCGACCCCAAAAACCAAACGGGGAAATTATGGGCTTCTTCCTGCGTGCACCAGAATCGCAGCAACGATTCCTGAGGAAAATGCACTTAATTGAACGGGTTTTTTCCCAAACTCCATACCTCGTCACTTCACAGAGACTGCAGAGGGCGAGCCTAAACATCTTAACGCCCCCGGGGAAAAGACACTCCCGAAAGGGAAAAATAGCCCCCTTCCCACCAACCCCCAGCCAAACTTTTCCCAACATCTTGCCAAAAAACATTCCAAAGTTCTCCCTCCAAACCCCGCCTCAAGGACATCCCCGTAGTAGGCGGGCAACCTCCACCTCTGCGGGGTAACATAACCCCTTGTAAGACTGCAAAATTTATCGTGGCGAAGCATAAAGGGCCTCCAAACTTTTAAAACACCAAAGCAAGCGGGTCTGACGACACAAGGAATGCCGCTTTAAAAACCGTAATTCCAAACCCCTTATAAGCTACAGAAAAACAAGCTTATCGCCACAGAAGACAAAACCCAAAAACCCAAGAATCCCGAATTCACTTATTTCTATATCCGAAACTTAAAGAATATGGCTTTATAAAAATAGCGAACCACTTGCCAAAAAACTTCTTCATCGCATCCCCCATAAAACATGAGAAGGTTTTCTCACAAACTTTTCCCGTCTCCTTTCCAAATACCCAAATTTTTAGACTCTACAACCAACTCGTACCTCATCAGATGCCGCATTCTTACCTACCCCAGCCCGGCTTAAATACCCGGTTCCCTTCCCCCCCCAGATTCTGTTTGTACTTGAAAAAGCCCTGTGTGGGCGAAATAGTCAATAAAGATCACATTAACTGCTTTGTGTTTATATTTTCATTGTGTCGGTATTTTATACCCTTTTTTTCCCTGCTGGTGTGCACTCCATAATAAAAATCTCTTAAAAGGCCCCGGGAAAAATTTTCGATCGAAATTTTTGGGCAATGTAAAGACAGAGTGAAAGACCTCTGTTTTTTTTCACTCTGAGGTTTGTGGGTGTGTCCCTGAAGTCATGTTCCGGTCCGTAATCTTTCCTTCTTATTTTCAACTCCGCCCTTTCAAGG
>NW_026504094.1:0-13146 GCF_026875155.1 Cherax quadricarinatus
TTTCAAATTTATTGATAAGTACATGATTTGGGGGGGGTTGGGAAATTTGAGTGGACTTGCACTTTTCAGGCTTATTTTTTGGGTACATTGAAAATTGGGGGGGGTTCAAATGTTTTGTTGTGGGATAAAATTGAAAAAGGAACCCTGCCTAGAAAGGGGGGCCAAACGGCCCTTTCGGCAGGGGTTCCCTTTTATTTTCCCTTATTTTTCTTATGTTTTTTAAGTAATTTGGGTATGGATATATTGACCCCAATGTGGATAGATGTAAGGGGAAGGGGGGAGGATTTCCCATTGTATGTTCGAAAAAATTTTAATTTTTGCAAAAAAAAAAGGTTTACTTTTTAATTGGGTGGCAAGTTTTCCTCCCAAAGGAGCTTGATACGGGCCCTGGAGAGCGAAACGTGCCACAAAAAATTTTAAACATTATTGCACTTGTTCCTTTTATTTTTCCATAAAAAAAGGAAAAAAAAATAGAGGGAGAAAGTAACAAGCCCGTTTGGGTAGAGTTCGTGGAGGGCCAAGAAAACCAATTCTAGGTGTAAAAAACCGACCTCCAGGCTTGAGATCACGATAGAGGGAGACTTTTTTGGGGACAAAATTGTTTGGGGCTTCGGGACCCAGAAACGTAGCAAAGTGGGGGACTTTAAAAAAAAACCCAAAATTTGACGGGGAATTCTTTAAACAGGTAATCTAAAGCCCAAAGGACTTCAGGGAAACATTTTCAGGCCCAGTTTTCTGAAACAGATTTTTAACTGGGGCCTTACCAGGTGAAAAAATTTTGGGCTAGGCTAGCCCTTGTCAAAAAAGGGAAACACTCGTGAATAATCTGGAAACACTAAAAGAGCTTGGGGGCAATGATCAAAAAATTTCCCAATCACTTTTGGGCTTTAAATTTGGGAATGCATGAAAAATTGATAATACATTTAAAAATCCCTGATTTTCTTTTCTCTGCCGATTAAAAAGGGACTTGGGGAACATCTGCCCTAATCTTGATTGGGGTTATTCCAGATAATATTTTATTGCCCGATAATCATATTTAAAGGAAATGAAGGGATCTGTTTTTAAATGATTGTTTTTTTAAATTTAAATGCACACAGTGGCCCAGAGCATATACTTTCCCCCAGAGAGAAATTGGGGTCAATAAAAACACCCCAAAGGGGTTTAACATGACCCAAAAAGCATCTATTAAGGGAAAAAAAGGGAATTTATGGGCCCGCTTTCAAAAAAAGGGGAGAGGTTAACCTTACTGACCAATATGTTCAGTTTAAAAGAAAGAAAAAAAGGGGCAAAATTAGAAAGGTTTAAACGTGACTATAAAATTTAAAGGGGCCCTTAATGAATCAAAACTAACCCAAAAGGGGGGTTTTTTTCAAGTGTAAGAAAAAGGGGAAGGAAAAAAGAAAGGACCTCTGAAATCTGAAGGGGACACTGACGGATAATGAACGGGAAAATGTTTCCCTTTTTTAAAATGACTATTTATTTTCAGTTTTTACACGGGAAAGGGATGAAAAAGAGTTTCCCCAAAAAATTTAAAACCAATTTTTTATTCCTGTTTAATTTAAGTTAACAAAAATTAAACTGTCACGGGGGAAAAGGGTTATTAAACAATGACAAACTGAAACAAATAACCCCCCGAGCCCCGATGTTTTTTGTTTTAAAGGGTACTTTAAGGAATGCAAGATGGATTATTCACCATTAACAGTGTTTTCCCAATGGGGGGTCCATCCTTACCAGTGTTGGCCAAAAGTTGGGGAAAAAGGGCTAATTTTTGGTTTCCCCCCCTAAAATTCAAATCGGGGGATAAGTCCACTCCTTCAAATTCCCGGTCCAATAACCTGACATCTATAGGGGGGCAATTATTAGAATAAATTTATAGCTGACATTATCAAAAGGGTCCCCTTGAAGACATAATTTAAAAATAAATCTCAAAAGGATTCTGTAAGGAAAATGCGAACATTCATTGAAAACTGGGCCCTTTCTTCTAGGCAGAAATGACTTTGTACGCCAGGGATGGGGTTAAACTTATCTAGGTGGGGGGTGGGAGACTGGCCAACGCAGGGGAAAGGGAGCTGTTGGGTTTTTAAAACTAGGAATAGTTAGTGGTAGGGGTTTTTCGGGAAAACTGTGAATCTAAAGGGTAAAATGTGAAGTACTGGGGGAACTAGTATTAGGCAAAATGAGGGGGATATGGAGAACCATTGGCACAAAATTGACAAGGACGTAATGGGTTTAGTGGAAAAACAGAAAGGAGCGGGAAAGGGTAAAGAGAGAGGAGGGTTTTTAAAATTATTTATTACACAAATACCCCGCGGGTGCTAAAAAATAAAAAGGACGATTTGAACAATTTGGGCCTAGGGGCAGGTAACATAGATGTATTTGCCATTACTGAGACGTTTTTTAAAATTCAAAAATTTCCGAGACATGCCACAAAAATGTCACATTCGGGGTTTTAAATTGTTCCAATAAAAAGGAAGTATCGGGGAGGGGGGGGGGTGGCATTGTATTTTCCGAGTTTCGCTTGAACTTTTGCATAAAAACGGGTTTTTAGGTCTGAAGTAACAAACGGGAGTCGTTTGGATAAAAATTTCAGGGGGGAAATAAAAAATAATTTTAGGTTGATAAAACCCTCCCCCAAATTTAGATGGGGACCGGGGGAGACTACTATGGGAGGAAATTGTTGGGCCCCACAAGGCAAAAATAATGTATTTAATTCTGGGAGACTTCAACTTTGGGCCGAAAGGGGGTTGGAATTTCTTGACGGGGAAATTTTAAAGAATCAAAAAAACGACTTCAAGAATAGTTTTAAAGGAAATTTTTTTCGGGAAGCATTTTGGTGACGAACCTAAAAGGGGGTAATAACCTGCTTGACTTATTTTCGGGCAAACAATAAACCCCCTTTTTTAATAATTAGAATTTTTCAAAAGGAACTGGGTGCTAGCGACCAAAAAATAAATTAAAATTTAAAATTTAAAATGGAAAAATGATAGTAGGGAAAACTCAAAACCCTTCCCAAAAATTTCGCTTAGCAAATTATGATGGGCTTAGAAAAACATTTTATCATCTGTTGACGGGGGTAACAAAGAGAGCTATCTTTTGGGGGACAGTTTTCTGAACCCCAATACTGCTGCTCAAAGAACTTTTTTTCCCTTATAAAAAAATTAGATCAAAAAAAAAATGACCCAAAAGGGATGAAAAATTGGCTGAAATATCTACTAGAGCATAAAAAAATGGACCCCCTTTCACACGGGAAATTACTCCTTCATGATAAATTTTTAAAAATATGTTACCAAGAAGAGTCCCGAAAAGGAGAATGTAGAAGAATTTTGGTATATCTGAGTCAAGCTTAGGAATAATTTTAAGGAAAAGGAAGTAGAAAAATAAAAAATTAATTTAAAAATAAGAATGCTTTTAGAAGCCTGAGTAGAGGGAAAACCCCAAACTATAATAAAAAGAAAAAAAGATAAAATTTTTTTATGGGAAACCCGTGCAATGTGAACAACTGACGGGAATTGTGTAGGGGGCCAGGCTTGGCTTGGGTTTAAAAAGTTTTTTTGGGGCAGTTTTGTGAGAAAACAGATGAGGTTTAAAAAAAAAATGAAAATTATGTGACTTTGGGTCCCCTGTCTTAACACATATGCTTTTTGTCCATTTAATTGGGGAATACAGAGAAGCCAGTATAATAACCTATATGACATTTTAAACCCATATTAATGAAAATAAAAAACCCAAAATATACAAACAAATGCCCTTAAATTTGTTTGTAACAGATAAGAAAACCCGGTCCATATGATTAAATAAATCCATATGTACACATTTAACCCCCGGGGGCCTATTTCCTGGGCCCTTTTTTGTGTATCCAATGCTCTTGACAACTGTCCCGGGAGGGATATGGGGTGAAACAATAAACAGCCCACATCGGGGGCAAAAATCAAAATTTTTAATCTGGGAAAATAAAAATTTTTTTAATTATCTATAGCCCAAGTAAATTTTACTTTTTTAAAAATATTACAAAAATACATTTTTTTACATAAATTTTTTATTAAAAATTAAGGGTATTTTTTCATAGTTTAAACATTCAGGCTTTCCCCATGCATTTTTCAACAGGTATTAAAATGTTTTTTTTATAAATATTTGTCCAGGGTTTCCCAGCTCTGTCCAGTTCAAATTTTCCCTTATTTTGTCTTTTGGTTTGTCGTTCTTCCTGCAGTATTCCCAAACTATTTGAGTGTTTCTTTTTTTTTTTCTTGCCCATGGTACCAGAACTAGGTGTTGTTTTTTTCCCTTTTCTTGCCCAGGGGTACCAAACTAGTGTGTTTTTTATCTTTTCTTCTTTTTAGTGAAAACCAAAAAAAACTAGGGGTGTCTTTAAATTTTTCTTTTTTACATGGAAACCAAAACTATTGTGCCCCTTTTTATCTTTCTTGTTTTCAGGCCCCCAAAGAACTAGTTTTGTTTTTATCTTTTTTTGTCAGGGGGCACCAGAACTAGTGTTTTTTATCTTTCTTTTTTCCCGTGGCACCAGAACTAGTGTTTGTTTATCTTTCTTGTTGTCATGCCCCAGAACTAGTGTGTTGTTTATTTTTTCCTTGTTGTCAGTCCCAAACCAAACTAGTGTGGGGGGTTTCCGGGTCAGTCCACCAGAACTAGTGTTTTTTATCTTTCTTTTTGCCCTTTTGGCACCAAAAAATTGTGTGTTGTTTATTTTTTCTTGTTGTCATGGCCCCAAACATTGTTTTGGGTTTAACTTTCTTGTTGTCAGGGGTACCAAAAAAATAGGTTTTTTTATTTTGTTTATCTTTCTTATTTTTCGGGGGGGGGGGGGGGGGTACCAGAACTAGTGGGCGGGTTATCTTTCTTCTTGTCAGTGGTACGAAAACCCTAGTGGGTTGTTTATCTTTCTTTTTTGGTCAGTGGTCCCGAAACTAGGGGGGGCTTTTTTATCTTTTTTCTTGTCAGCGGTACCAGAACTAGGTGTTCTTTATCTTTTTTCGGGGGGGCCCCCCCCCCCCCCAAGGAAACCAGAACAAGTGGGCTGTTTACTTTCTTCTTGTCAGTGGAGGGAAACCCAAAGTGTGTTGTTTATTTTTTCCCTTCCCTTGCCCCGTGGTCCCAAAAAACTAGTGGGCTTTTTTATCTTCTTTTTTTTCCAGGGGTCCCAAAACTGGGTGTTTTGTTTATTTTTCTTCTTGTCAGGGTACCAGAACAAGGGGGTTTTTTAAATCTTTTCTTTTTGTCGGGGGGTTCCCAAACACTAGTGAAGGGGTTTTTCTCCCCTTCCCTTGTCGTTGTCAAAACAATGGATTGTTCGTCCCACCCTTTGTTAGGGGTGGTGCCAGTACAAATCGTGTTTTTTAATCCCCAAATTCTTTCTTGTCATTTGGTTTCCGAACTAGTCGACCCTATAAACCTGTTTCCTTGCTTCTTATCATGGTGGGCGGCAAATAGTTTAAAATGCTTCTCATCTTTCCCTTTTTTGTCTTTGGGACCAGAACCCATTGGCTTTTGGGGGAGGGATTGGGTTTTTTTCTTTTCCCCTCTTGGGGTCTTGGGCATCAGTGTGTGGATGTCCCTCTGGAGGGAAATAAACTTTTTTGGTTTTCCTTGGTCACGGGAAAAGTATGGGAAAAATTTCTCGGGGGGAAAGGGCCTTTGGGCCAAAAAATGTGTGTGAAAAGGGCTTTTCACATACTTTCTTTGGGAAATGTCCTTGACCATCGAAATTCTTTGGGTAGAAACCCCTGCCCTTGTACCTTTGGGAAGAAGTTCTTGTTCCCCCCCGTTGGGGTTCCTTTCTGGAAAGGGTTCCCGTCTTTTTACACTGATGGGAAAATTTTCTTCTCTTTAATTTTTCAAAATTTTTTGTCTTGCCCCTTTACAAACATGATAAAAACCATGGGGAAGTGGACACGAGCTCTTTTCCATATTTTTTTTCCCAATTTATTTGTCATACACGAGGCTGGGAAGGGTTTTTGAGGGTGGCTCATGTTGTCTTCCCGTAACAGGAGTTTTCTAATCCCCACATACAGGAGGCGGCTTGTGTTAAGGTTTCTGATTCCCCTTCATTGGGTCATTGTCTTTGGGGGTGCTCGGGGCACCCTGGTAAATACAGCAAAGGTGCAACATTTTTTTTGGGGGGAATCTCTGAGTTGGGTGGTTTTTTGAGAGGAAGGGGTTTATTTCAAGTTTATAGAAATTTTCCCCTTTTGACAAGTTTCATGGTCCCCCATTGAAGAATGCGTTGGAAACTTGCTCGAGTCACCAGGGTGGGCTTGGGAAGACCTGAATCCCTTTTGTCCCCAGGGATAATAAACCCCCAACCCAAAATTTGTTTTTTTATCAATGTAGAATTTTCCCTTTGGCCCTTTAGTCTAAGAAAAACATCAAACACCTTCGAATTGATCTCCGCTGAATTTTACCCGCAAGAAAGTCTGGATTTCTAGTATTACTTATAATTTAAATTTTGGGGTCTTACCATCTAGTCTGATAGTGCTAGCCGACCACCCCCTTGGGAAAATTTTCTGGCTTGCCACCAAATGCACATTTTAAACCTACACCTTTGAAAAATTTAATTTTCCCGAAATGGGGAAAACCTAGTTTTAAAAACGGTGTGTCTCACCAGCGATGTTAATTTTCCCGTAGTCTTCTCCAATTTTTATTGGCATCACGTTAAATTTCCCCTTTGTCAAAGATAAAAGTTACACCCTTTTCCCTCTTCCCCTATGTTTCAGTAAAAAGGATCGTTTTTCCCAAACCCCTAGGGGCACAAACATGTTCTCCTAGGTACGGGGCCCCGTGAAACACCATCAAAATCCCAAAGGACTTTTTTTCAGGGGCACCAGCTAAACTGAACCTTAGTATCAGGAATGTAGATTACTTTTCTCCCGCAACCCGCTGCCTTGCATTGCATAAACCCGGATAGTCCTCCGGGGTCACATTTTTTCCTTTTTAGCTTTTCCCAACTCGTTTTTTTCTAATTCTTTTCTTCCTCTCTTTCTTTCCCGTGGGCCTGCGATTCAGGGCCTAAAAACCGAATCCCCCTGAGTTTTCCCCCCTTTAAAAACCCGAAAAATTAGAGATGGGTCCAAGCCCAGGGATGGGGTTTAACCCACGGTTTTGTGGGTGGAAACCCAGCATTACCAAAACCGACAAAAAGCTCTTTTGGTTTTTCCCGGGTTATGGGGCTTGGGAAAAAAGGGTCTTTTAAAAATGCACACATCAAAAAAAAACCTGACGAGGACCTTGCTTCACATTTTTTTTGAGATTTAAAACAAGGCTTTTCAACGATACTCTGGGTCAAGATGGACTTAAGGGGTTTTAAACTAAATCCATCAGGGCCCTTTTTCTCCAGCTCCTGTTAGAAAGAGATTTCAGTGTTTAAATACATATTTCTTCACATTAAAATAAAATTTGAAATCACAAATAAATGGGGGGAAAGCATGTTTAATTTTAGAAGGACGGGGCAAATTTTAGTCAGTAAGTTTCACTTTATCCCTTTGTAATCAATTTTCCCTCCCCCATGGTTTGGGCGTCATAAGATTAAAATGTAAAAAATGGGGCCACCGGAAAATGTGGGAAACTGACACATTCAATTTTGTACTGTAGTGTACCTAAGTGACAGGGGAGGTATTCTGTTTAGTGTTTTTCTAAAAATTTTTAGGTTTTTTTTGGAAGAAGATAAATTCTGTTTTCAGTGTTTTCTAAAATTGTTTTGTTTTTTATGGAAGAAGATAAATTATGTAACATCAAAAGTCACTAGCAGTATATTGAAAATTAAGGGGGGACATTAAAAAAGGGGGTAAGAAAAGCTAAAAAAGGGGCCCATGAAAATTTAAAATAGCTAGGGATTTTTAAAACCCAACCCAAAAAAGTTTTTTAAAAGGTAAAATAGAACAAAAGTCAGAGATAAGGGTAGGTGCCCTTAAAAATAAATATTTGGGATCTTACTGACCAAAGAAAAGAAATGTGCTCGATTTTAATTAATTTTTTTTTCCCCTCTGTTTTACACAGGGAAAAAACTAAAAAAAAATTTCCGGTAATTAATTTTTTGGGCCCCGAAAAGATAAATTTTTGGGAACTTTAAAGTCACTAGTGAAATGGGTTTTGAAGCAAAAGACCGACGAAGCAAAATAAATCACCGGGTCCTGATGATTTTTTTTTTAAGGGGGGTTTTTAAGGAAGGGAAAATGGAAAATCTGTGAATCATTAAAATAATTTTTTAATTTTTCTCTTTTAAACAGGTGTAGTGTCTTTATATGTGGAAGATGGGCCCAAAGTAATTCCTATTTTTTAAAACAGGGGGCAAGTCCCTTAAACCCTCAAATTACCCCCCCAAAAAGCCCGACCTTTAATTTTTAGGCAAGTTTTCCCAGAGTCAATTATAGCTGAGGTTATAAAGGGGCCATCTCGATAAGCAACTTTTATAATGATACTCAGCATGATTCACAAAGAGGGCCCGGGCTTTTATAACTAATTTATTAACTTTCCCTTTAGTAAAGGGGTTTTGAGGCTGTTGAAACCCCGAAAAAGAATTTTGATATTTTACCCTTTGATTAGTAAAAGGGATTTTTAGAGTTCCGCACCAAAGACTGTTGAAGAAAGTAGCACTCAGGGGATTGGGGAAGGGGCTCTCGTTTGGTCGAATCATTGGGGTCACAACAGGGTGCAAAGAGTGTCCATAAATGGGGTTAAATCCGAGTGGGGGTCAGTAACCCAAATGGGGTTCCAAAAGGGGTCAATCTTGGGCCCCTTGTTTTTTATAATATATACAATGATCTTGATGAGGGAATTACTATGATAAGAGCAAATTCCCCCGATGAACCCCAAGGAAGGGAGGATAAATTTATTCAAAAAAGTTAAAGTTAGGGGAAATTCAAAGGATTTTGACCAAAAACCCTCCTTTGGGCAGAAAAAATGGCAGATGCAGTTTAATGTAAAAAAATGCAAGGTTTTTGAAAACCGGGAGTGTCCATAAAACCCAAACACTTAAAAGTTAAAAAAATGAGAACTTAGCCATACAAAAAGCGAAAAGGACTTGGGGGGGTTTTGGTAAGCAGCCCAAAATTTAAAACCCAAAACAGCAAGCCTAAGCGTACGTAATAAAACAAATAGATTACTTGGGGTTTATATCAAAAAGTGGAAGCCCCAAAAAAGTCCAGAGGTCATACTGGGACTTTATACATCATTAGTAAGGCCCACCAATTAGCAAACTCCAAATTTTGGTCCCCCCTAATTTCAGAATGGGCAAAAACTCGTTAGAAAAAATTCAGCGTGGATGGGCTAAATTAATACATAGCATTAAAATCTTCCTTTTGAAGAAAGATTGAAACTCTTAAGTTACATTTACCTTGTTAACGAAAATGAGGGGAGAAACCCGATCCAAGTGGATTTTTTGGGAAATTTGGTTTAAAAAAGGGGGTTTAACCCAAAGGGCTTTAGGTTTCTCTCCAGTAAAGGGGTTTAAATTAGATAAGTTTTTGATTTTAAAAGGACATAGGCAAAATATTTGGGTTTTGGAAAAAAGGGGGATTGATGAGTGGGAAAAGTCCCACCTATTGGGGTTTTTTTGGGGGGGGCTAGGACTTTGGGTAGTTTCAAATTTTGGTTGGATAATACAAAAGTGGGGGGTTTTGGTTTGAGTGGGGCTTTCACATCAACTTTTTTTCTTGGGTACATTGAAAATTTTGGGGGGTCAAATGTTTTTTTTTATTTTTTTGAAAATTTTAAAAAGGGGGCCTGCCCAGTATGGGGCCCAAAAGGGGCCCGCTGCCCGTGTTTTCCCACTTTCTTATGTTTTTATGTTCTTAAAGTAAAAAAAGATATGGGGTAATTTACTCAAATTTGGGTAGATGTAAAGGGGAAGGGGGGGGGATTTCATTGTAATTTCGAGAAAAAATTAATTGTTGCTAAAAAAAGGTGACGTTTTTTTTTTGGGGAACGTTTCGCTCTCCAGAGCTTGATACAGCTCCTGGGAGCGAAACCCTTGCCCCAATAAATGTCACATTTTTTGCACTTGTGTCCCTTTTTTCTTTTCATAAAAAAAGGTTTTAAAAATAGAAGGAGCAGTAACAGGTCTGTTTGGGTAGAGTTCGTGGAGGTCAAGAAAACCTAATTTAGGTGAAAATATACCGCCCCATTTGGATCACGATAGAGGGAACTTTTTGGAAAAATTTTGTTAGGGCTTCGGCCCGAAACGTAGTCATAGTGGGGGATTTTAAAACTTTACCCAAATTGACTGGAATTCTTTGACAGGTAATCTAAGTCCAGTGATTCAGGGAAAACATTCAGGACAGTTTTCTGAAAACGATGTAATGAGCCTACAGGTGTAAAAATTTGCTGGGCCTAGTCTTGTCAAATAAGGAAACACTCTGAAAAATTGGAACATGAAGAGCTTGGCGAAGTGACACAAATCCATCACTTTAGCATTAAGGGGGAATGCATAATAATGATAAACAGTAAAAATCCCTGTTTTTCGTTCTGCGATTATAATGGACTTAGGGAACTCTGTCTAATCTTGAGGGGGTTATCCAGATAATTTTTTTTTGACGATAATATACTTAGAATTGAAGGGTCTGCTTTTATGATTGTTTTCTTAATAATGACACAGTGCCCGAGCATATACACCCCCGAAGAAATTAGGTCTAATAAATAACGACCCCAAAGGGGTTTAACTGAGGCAAAAGCATCTATTGGGGGAGAAAAGGGAATTTAATTCGCATCAGAAGAGGAGGGTTAACCTTACGACCAATAGTTCAGTTTAAAAAGAAGTAAAAAAGGCGATTAAAAAAAGGGCTAAACGTGACTATGAAATTAAGTTCAATAATCAAAGACAAATCCAAAGGGGGTTTCTTTCAAGTGTATAGACGAAGGTGAAAGGGAAAAAATAGGACCCCTGAAATCTGGGAAAGGACACCGGATAATGAACTGGGAAAAGTGTTCCTTTTTTAATGACTATTTATTTTCATTTTTTTCACAGGAAAATGTAATGGGGTTCCCGTAAAAACAATTATTTAGTTCCATGGGGGGAAAAAATTAAATAATATTACTGTCACGAGGGGCAGGTTTTTTAAACAGAAGACAAACTAAACCCAAAAAAGTCCCCCAGACCCCTATTTTTTTCAGGGGACTTAAGGAAGCAAGATGGAGCTTAGTCAGCCATTAACGGTGTATTCAAAGCGTCCATCCTTTCCAGTGTTGTGCCAAGTTTTGGGAAAATGGGTAAAGTGGTTCCAATCAAATCAGGGAAAGTCCACTCTTCAAATTACCCTCCCAAAAAGCCTGACATCTATAGTGGGCAAGTTATTAGAATCAAAAAATTTTGCTGACATTTCAGAATACCCTTTAAGAGCTAACTTATAAATGAATTCACATGGTTCTGTAAGGAAAATGCGTAACATTCTTGAAACTGGGACCCTTTCTATGGCGAAATGAATTCGCCAGGGAATGGGGGTTTACTTATCAGGGGGTGGGGGGGGAGCACTGGCCAACGAGAGGGGGGGCTTTAGGTCTTTAAACTAGGAATAGTTAGGGGAGGGTTTTTTTCGGGAAAACGTGAAGTCCAGGGGAGTAATGGAGTACTAGGGGGAAATAGTAATAGGCAAAAGAGGTGAAATTTGGGGAACCCTGGCACTAATTTTACAGGACGTAATAGGTTTAGTGGAATAAAAGAAAAGGGGAAGGAAGGGTAAAGAGAGAGGAGGGGCTTTAAGTATTTTTTACACAAAATAGTCGCAGTTCAGGAATAAGATGGGACGAGTTGAGACTAGTTGCTAGTGCAAGTAACATAGATGTATTTGCCATTACTGAGACGTGGTTTAATTCTAAAAGTCGAGACAATGGCCTACCAGAATGTCACATTTCAGGGTTTTAAATTGTTCCAAGTAGATAGAGGAAGTATCGGGGAGGGGGTGGGGTGGCATTGTATGTCCGAGATCGCTTGAACTGTTGCATAAAACCGGTATTAGTCTGAAGTAACACATACAGAGTCTGTTGGATAGAATTATCAGAGGGCAATGAAAATTATTTTAGTGTGAATACCAACCCCCTAATTTAGATAGGGACCAGGGAGACCTACTATGGAGTAAATTGTTAGGGCCACAAGGCAAATAATGTAGTAATTCTAGTAGACTTCAACTTTAGTCGATTGATTGGAAATTTCTTGACTGGGAATTTAGAATCATACATAACGACTTCTTAGAAGTAGTTCAGGATGTTTTCTGAAGCAGTTTGGACGAGAACTAGCAAGGGGTTAATAACCGCTTGACTTAGTTCTGGCATACAATGAATCCCTGTTAATAATTTAGAAGTTTCAGAGAACTGGTGCTAGCGACTCCCACAAATCCATACATTTAGAATTGAATGGAAGTAATGAAGTAGGGATAACTCCAGTAAAACAGTCCCATATTTTTCGCTTAGCAGATTAGTGATGGCTTAAGAACACATATCATCTGTTGACTGGGGTAACGAAAGAGCTATCAATATGACAGTTTTCTGAACACAATTACATGCTGCTCAAAAACTTTATTCCCTTATAAATGAAATTAGATCAAATAAAAAATGACCCAAAATGATGAATAATTGGGCTGAAATATCTACTAGAGCATAAAATATGGATCCCCATCCCCCCACACTGGATTACTCCTTTCAAGATAAAGTTGAATATGTAGCCAAGAAGAGTACGAAAAGGATAATGTAAAATAACTTTGGTATATCTGAGTCTAGCATTAGAATAATATTAGGAGAGAAGTAGATAATTGAAAATTATTGTATAAGAATGCTGTAGAAGCCGAGTAGATGTATAACCCTCTACAATAACAGGAAGCGTAGATAAATATGTTTTATGGAGCAACGTGCAATGGAACAGACTGTCTGATGTTGTAGTGGCCAGGCTTAGGCTTAGTTTTCAACAAGTGTTTTTGGCAGTTTTGTGCGACAACAGATGAAGATCAAACTAAATGCAAATTATGTGACCTATGGTCACTGTCTTGAAACACTATAAGCTTAATTGCCACTTATTGGAGGCATACAGAGATTAGACAGTATAATAACCTATAGACATTAACATATTAATGAAAATAAAAACCAGATTATACTAAACAAATGTCTTTAAATTTATGCTTGTAACAGATAAGCAAACTGTACATATGATAA
>NW_026504096.1:0-2500 GCF_026875155.1 Cherax quadricarinatus
GTTTTTTCCACCTAGCCTATACTCTGTCTGCATCTTCTTTGCCCTTCCCCAATCTTCATGACTTTGCATTTGCAGGGTTGAATTCGAAAAAGCCAGTTCTGGACCACGTGCCCAGCCTGTCCAGTCTCTTTGTAGTCCTTGCCTGATCCTCATCCAATTTAATCCTTCTCATTAACTTCACATAAATCTGCAAACAGGGACATTTCAGAGTCTATCACTTCCATCATGTCATTCCATACATCAAAAATAGCACTGGTCCTAGGACTGCCCCCCTGTGGTACCCCTGCTCGCCCACAAGTGCCCACTGTGATACCCTTCACTTACCATGATTCATTGTTGCCTCCCTGTCAGGTATTCTCTGATCCATTGCAGTGCCCTTCCGTTATGCGCACCTGACCCTCCAACTTCTGCACTAATCTCTTGTGAGGAACGGGTGTCGAAGGCCTTCCTGCAATCCAGGAAAATGCAATCAACCTACCCCTGTCTCTCGTGTCTTACTTCTTTTACCCTTGTCATAAACCTCCAGAAGGTTTGTGACACAGGATTTGCCTTCCATGGAATCTGTGCTGGTTGTTGTTTAAAAATCTTGTTTCGTTTCAGGTGCCCACCACTCTCCTCCTGATAATCTTCTCCACGACTTTGCATACTATGCACATCATAGACACGGGTCTGTAGTAGTGCCTCGTTTCTGTCCCTTTTTTAAAAAATGGGGCCTACATTTGCCGTCTTCCATACCTCGGGTAGTTGCCCAGTTTCAAGGTGGGTGTGTGTGTGTGTGTGTGTACTCACCTATTTTGTACTCGCCTATTTGTGGTTGCAGGGTCGAGTCACAGCTCCTGGCCCCTCCTCTTCGCTGATGCTACTAGGGCCTTCTCTTCTTCCCTGCCCCATGAGCTCTATCATACCTCGCCTTAAAACTATGTATGGTTTCCTGCCTCCACTACATTTACTTTCTAGGCTATTCCATGGCCTGACTACTCTATTACTGAAGAAATACTTCCTAACATCCCTTTGATTCATCTGAGTCTCAACTTCCAATTGTGACCTCTTGTGTCTGTGTCCCATCTCTGGAACATCCCGTCTTTGTGTGTGTGTGGTGTGTGTGTGTGTGTGTGTGTGTGTGTTTTGTGGTGTGTTGGTGTGTGTGTGGTGTGTGTTGTGGGGGTGTTTGGGTGTGTGTGTGGGTGTGTGTGTGTGTGTGTCTCAAATGCTTCGTTAGGCAGATTTAATGTTATGCGATGCGTTCATTAGGCGAGGTCCACTGTAATTACCTCCGAAACACTGGGTCATTTAAAACATACATATATACGGCCAAAACAGTCAAAGGGTTGAAGATCCCTAGCTTTATTGAGAAGACAACTATTGACAATTAAGGATTCCTAACTTTATTACAAGCTATGAGCTGATACTACATCAGCTCATTTGAAAGCATTTTTATTGTCATGAACATACAAATAGGGAACTAGGATGAATTGGAGCCCACACCCCCCCACCCCCAATCCATCTGTGGGCACCATTTTCATCAGATAACTGACTTTATCTCATTGATATCATAAAATGCTGTATTAAATGTGTTCCAGACTTGAACCATCCCTGGGGATAAATGACGGCAATGAAGTGGTGTCTGAGAAGGGTACAATCCAGAGTGAAGTTGCTGTCTTTCTTTCGTAGCTTTGTGGTAGAGAAGCATGCTTCACGCAGTCCTCGAAGTGGATCCCCAATAGGATGTCTTGCTGAAATTTCTGGTATCCATTGAGAACTACTCTTAGGAGATCTACCATGAAGGTAATCACTGAGGAGGCGACTTAGCATAGAGCTTGCAATTCCCAGAGCTTGAAAGTTTCTGCTAAGAGGCCCTGGTGCCACAACCCGGTCGAAAGAACCAGCCAATGTTCAGTACTAACTCACAGCTGACTTTTGGATCAATCCAGTGTCTGGTGCCACGTAGTAGAGAGTTTTAACAAGAGAGCCAGCAGAGTAACCTTTTTTGAAGCCATATTGACATCACAAAGTAAGTGAGTGTATCACAAAAAACTCAATCATTTGACTGAGATATTGTCTCAAAGGAGCATTGTAATTGACAGGATGACACTGGTCTGTAGTTCTAAATTACTGCTCAGCTCTTCTTTGTGAACAGGACTACATTTGCCTCTTTCCACAGAGAAGGCCATTTACATTGTACTAGGCAAGAGCTGAAAAGATGCGAGTTAGAGTGCTGCTAGCTGGTCTTGCACATAATCTCAAGCAATCTGGCTCAGCTTGTCTGGGCCCCACAGCCTTTTCTTGTCAAGCGATTTAAAAGGAAGTGCACCTGTTCCTGACTATTGTCACCAGCACTGACAGTTTTGACAACAGCTTTCTTGCAAGCTAGCAAGAGGGCCCTTGCTGGATCCAGGTACTTGCATTTTGGTAGCAAAGTGTCGCAAAGAGTCCAATTTCTCTTGACTACAGTAAGGTGTCGCCATCCCCTCTCTCTCTCTCTCTCTCTCCCTCTCTCCTC
>NW_026504096.1:5000-19389 GCF_026875155.1 Cherax quadricarinatus
GAACAAACTGACGTTACTCTTGACTACATTATGCAGTACGAATGTGTTCCATACTCGAGTCATCCTGGGTATGTAAGATCTCAGATGGATGATGTTGTTGGAAAGGGTACAGAGCCAGCGTGAAGTTGCTGCTTTCTGCCCGTCTTGTTGCATAAAACTTGTTTCACCTGTCCTCGAAGTGGATCAAGTGTTGGTATTTTGACAATATTGGCCTTGTACATAACAGTAAGGCCACCCACAACCCTCCTATGTAGAAGGCTCTGCTGAAATGACCAGAATCTATCCAGGATGGGCCAGGCGAGAGATGAGACGTCTTGCTCTTTCTCTACTCGTCAAGCAGTCGCAGATGAAGGGGGTGGGTGGGCAGGCAAACCAAGAAAAGAGGAGCATACTCAAGGTGTGAGCGTACTTGTACCTCGTACAAGGATCTTGCAACCCCTACTGTCAAGCAATGCTAGATACGCGAAGTGCTGTAACTTCCTGGCTGCCCTTGTATTGATGCATACTAAGTTACAACATGGTATTCTCATGTAGTTTGGGAGTCAAATTCACCCCCAAGGATATCAACCTTCTCTCCAGGTGGCCAACATCGTCCCATTCCATCCTTACTACAGCACCAGCATTACCATCATGGATGCCTAGAGACGATCATCATTTGGCGTCTTCATCAGTGCAAATGTTACTTGCCATCTATTTCCCCAAGACATGATATAGCACTCAGCTGGTGATTGTTGTAGCTTAGAGCACTGGCATTTCTTCTCTTGGATAAGTGAATGTCAGGTACAGTCGTCTGCATATGCCTGTGAATTTCTGGGATTAGATGAAGAGGTCGTTGAAGAGACATTCCATAACATGGACCCAGCAAACACTCCTTGTGAACGCTTGCCCCAATCGGATGCCTTGCTGTATTCCGTTCCAATTTGAACTACACTTAGAGAACTACCATGATAATGTAATCACTGAGAGACATAGCGTAGAGCCTGCATTCCCAGTGCTTGAAGTTTTTGCTAAGAGGCCCTGGTGCCACAACCCGGGTCAAAATCGCCAGCAATGTCCAGTGCTACCACACAGCTGACTTTGGATTCATCCATGACTGGTGACACTTAGAGTGGAGAGGTTTAACAACAGATCAGCCAGCAGAGTAACCTTTCTGAAGCCATATTGACGATCACAAAGAGTGAGTGGTAGTCTAAAAATCTTCATTTGTTTCTTGAGATTAATGTCTCAAGATCTTACCCAGTGATTGACAGGAAGTGACACTGGACCTTAGTTGCTGATTACTGCTCGCTCTTCCTTATTGTGAACAGGACTACATTACCTCTTTCCCATGAGAGAGGGCACTTTGCACTGTACTAGGCAGTGCTGAAAGAATGCGAGTTTAAGGTGGCTGCTATAGCTGGACTGCACATCTTCTCAACAATTTCCCCCCCCCTTGATGGGCTCAACTTGTCTTGGCCCACAGCCTTTTCCTGTCAAGTGATTTTAAAAGGAAAGCACATCCTCCGCCTTATTGTCACCACTGACAGTTTTGACACAGTTCACGCAGCTTAGCCAAGGAGGGTCCCTTGCTGGAATCATGAAACTTGCAATATTTGGTAGCCAAAGTGTTCCAGCAAAGAGGGTCCGCCTTCTCTTAGACTCTAGTAGAGGTGGGTCCCATCCTGTCTATTTAGGAGGTGGAATAAGTTCATCAGGCAGATAAATCCCTTGTCTGTCCTTGACCAGGACCACCAGGTTTGGAGCCTACCTACCAGATGCTAACTTTCTTTTAAAGTGTCCACCTCCCATTTAGGCAATGGCCCACTTTTATCATCACCCAATGCCTACAGGCTTGCATGTAGGCAAGTTCTGTAATAGGTGGTAGGGGATGTCTCTTATCCTTCGCCATGTTTGTGGTACTTTGCCAGTAGCAGCCGTCTCCTACAACGAAACCAAACCAAGGCTGATCTGTAGGCTTTGTCCACATATTTCCGTGAGAATGTGTTCTTGTTGCAGATTAAGGATGTGTCCAGTGAAAGGCTTTCACTTGGTTGTCAACATCCCCCTTGAGAAGAGCATTCCCAGTCGGTGGTGGCGAGCTCAGAGGCGAAGGGGCCTGGCCAATTACCCTTTCCCATGCGCCCAGGTTGTGGTGTGGACTCCTCACGCTCGTTCTGTTGGGATCTTCTCTCTCTCTCTCTCTACATCCCTCTCCTCTCTCTCCCGCTCTCGTCTTCTCTCTCTCTCCCTCTCTCTCTCGCTCCCTCTCTCTTTTCCCCCTCCCTCTCCGTTCTCGTCTCTCCCTCTCTCTCTCTCTCACTCCTCTCTCTCTCCTCTTCTCGCCCCTCTCTCTCTTCTCCTCCCTCTCTCTCTCTCCCTCTCTCTCTCTCGCCCTCTCTCTCACTCTCCCTCGTCTCTCTCATCCCTCTCTCTCTCTTCCCTCTCCTCTCCCTCTCTCTCTCTCTCTCTCCTCTCTCTCTCCTTTCTCTCTCTCTCCCTCATCTCTCCCTCTCTCTTCCCTCTCTCTCCCCTCTCTCTCCCCTCTCCCCCCTCCCTCCCTCCCTCTCTCTCTCTCTCTCTCTCCTCATCCTCTCACTCTCCTCTCGCGTCTCTCTCCTCCTCTCTCTCTCTCTCTCTTCTCCTCTCTCCCTGCTCTTCTTCTCCCTCTCTCTCCCTCTCTCTGCTCCTCCCCCCTCCTCCCTCCCCTCTCCTCTCTCTCTCTCTCTCACTCACTCTCTCTCTCTCCTCTCCCTCTCTCTCGTCTCCCCTCACTCTCTCTCTCCTCTCTCCCTCTCTCCCTCCCTCTCTCCCTCCCTCTCTCCCTCTCTCTCTTCTCCCACTCCTCTCACCTCCTCTCTCTCTCTCCCCTCTCTCTCTCTCTCTCTCTCTCTCTCTGTCTCCTCCTCCCTCTCCCTCTCTCTCTCCCTCACCTCTTTTTTTTTTTTACACAGGGTTTTGAGACCCCCAAGTTAAGGATCCACTAGCTTTATTGACAGCTATATCACAGGTTTAAGGATTCCTAACTTTAACATTGACGAAAGCTAAGAGCTGTTACCTAACATCAGCCATTTGAAAGCATTTTCTATTGTTATGAGACATACAAGTACGGGACAGGATGAAGTTGGAGCCATCTGAGTGGGCCAGCATTTTCATTTATCAACTGACTTTATCCTCGGTTGATATCAAAGCTGTACGAATGTGTTCCATAACTCGATCATCCCTGGGTATTATGATCTCAGATGGAGGTGATTGTTCTCTCTTCTCCCTCTCTCTCTCTCCCTCTCTCTCTCTCCTCCTCTCTCCTCCCTCTCAGTTCCGGTCTCTCTCATCTCTTCTCTCTCACTCTCTCTCCTCCCTCTCCTTCCCCCTCTCTCTCTCCTCTTCTCTCTCTCACCTCGTCCTCCGCTCTCCTCAACATCAGGGATCTCTCCTCACCTCGAGCGACATCACTCACCTCACTCACCACCCCTCTCACCACCCACCCTCACCTCTCTCTCTCTCACATCTCCTCTCTCCCTCTCTCACATCCTCTTATCAATCCTCTCTCTCCTCCCTCTCCTCTCGTACCTCCTCTCTCTCCCTCTCACCCTCTTATCTCTCTCCCTCTCTTCTCTCCTCCACCTCTCCTCTCTCCCTCCTCTCTCACCTCACTCTCCTCCCTCTCTCTCTCTCACTCCCTCTCTCATCCCTCCTCTCTCTCTCTCCCTCTCTCTCTCTCTCTCTCCTCTCTCTCTCTCCCTCTCTCTCATCTCTCAACGTCACCTCCTCTCTTTCTCGTCCTCACTTTCTCTCTCTCCTCTCATCTCTCCTCTCTCTCTCTGCCTTCCTTCCTCTCACTCTCTCACTCTCTCTCCATCTCTCTCTCAGCTCACGGCTCTAATCTCTCTCTCCTCTCTCTCCTCTCTCGTCCCCCTCCCTCTCTCTCTCTCTCTCTCACTCTCTCTCTCCCTTCTCAATCTCCCTCTCTCCCTTCTCCTCCCTCTCTCTCTCTACTCACTCTCCCCTCTCTCCTCCTCTCTCTCCCTCTCTACACACTCCCTCTCTCTCACGGCCCTCCTCACCCCCTCTCCCCTCTCTCTCCACTCTCTCTTCACTCTCTCTCTCGTCATCTCTCTCCCTCTCCTCTCTACTCACGTACTCCTCTTCTCACTCCTCTGTCCTTCACTCTCTCTCTCTCTCTCGCCCCCCCCCCCTCCTCTCTCCTCTCACCCCTCTCTCTCTCTCTCCCTCACACTCATCCCTCACTCTCTCTCCTCTCTCTCCCTCTTTTTTTTAACACAGGGTTTTGACAAGGTTAAGGATCCCTAGCTTTATTGACAGCTATTTACAGGTTAAGGATTCCTAACATTTATTTGCAAGCTAAGAAGCTGTACCGTACATCAGCCATTTGAAAGCATTTTTATTGTTATGAGACCGTACAAGTACGGGACAGGATGAAGTTGGAGCCATCTGTGGCCAGCATTTCATTTGATCAACTGACTTTATCATGTTGATATCATTATGCTGTAACGAATGTGTCCATACTCGAGTCATCCCTGGTATGTTATGATCCAGATGGAGTGATGGTTCTGGAGAAGGGTACAGCCAGAGTGAAGTTTGTCTGGGGGGGGGGGGGGGCGTTCTGCCCGTCATGTGGCATAAAACTGTTTCACCACACGCTGTCCTCGAAGTGGAGAACCAAGTGTGGTATTTTGACAATATTGGCCTTGTACATAACAGTTAAAGGCCACCCAAACCTCCTAAGTTGAAGGCTCTGCTGAAATGACAGATCATCATGATGGTCCCAGCGAGAGATGAGATGTCTTGCCGCTGTTATCTACTGCTGTCAACAGTCGCAGAAGAGAGGGGGGGCTTGCAAACTAAAAGGGAGCACACTCAATGTGTGAGCATACTTGTGCCTCATACAGGATCTTGCAACCCCTTCTGTCAAGCAGATGGGAGCTACGGCGAAATGTGGCTGTAAGCTTCCTGGCTGCCATGTATGGAAGATTTACAACATGGTTCTTCATGGTTAGTTTGGAGTCAGATTTCACCCCAAGGATATCAACGTCTTCCTCCATTGTGCCAACACCCTCCCATTTCATCCTTACTACTACTGCATCCAGCATTACCATCATGGTGCCTAGGAGACGATCATCATTTGTGTTTTCTCAGGTGGCGAATGTTACTTGCCATCTATTTCCTCAAGCTGAATATAGCCTCAGCTGTGATTGATGCAGCTTAGAGCAGCCTGGCAAATTCTCTTTCTCTTGGATAAGTGAATTGTCAGTGTTACAGTTGTCTGCATATGCATGTTATTTCTGGTATGAGATGTAGAGAAGGTCGTTGAAGTAGACACTCCCCCCATAACAATGGACCCAGCAACGCATGTCTTGTGGAACACTTGCCCAATAGGATGTCTTGCTTGATTCCATTCCATGGAGAACTACACTTAAGATCTACCATGAAGGTATCACTGAGGAACATAGCCAAGCCTGCAATTCCCAGTGTTGAAAGTTTGCTAAAGGCCCTGGTGCCACACCCGGTCGAAAGCACCAGCAATGGTCCAGTGCTACCACACAGCTGACATTGGATTCATCCAGTGACTGGTGCCACTTAGTGGAGAGGTGTAAAACAACAGAATCAGCAGTCAGAGTAACCTTCCTGAAACAAATTGACGATCACAAAGTAGTGAGTGGTAGTCAAAAACTGTCATTTGGGTCTTGAGATTATTGTCCTCAAGGATCTTACCAGTGGATTGACAGGAGTGACACCGGTCTGGCAGTTAGCCTGATTTCTGATCTGCTCTCTTTTTGTGAACAGGACTACATTTGCCTCTTTCTAGAGAGGCCCAATAGACACTGTAAACTAGCAGTGCTGAAAAGAAATTGAGAGTTAGAGGTGCTGTATGCTGGTCTGCAATCTCGGCAATCTTTAGCTCAACTAGTCTGGGCCCACAGCCTTTTCTTGGTCAAGCAATTTAAAGATGGAAAAAGCACCTCCTCCTGCCTTATTTTCACCACTGACAGTTGTTGAACACTTTCTTGCAGCTAGCCAAGGAGGGGTCCCCTTGCTGGATCAGGAACTTTGCATTTGGGTAGCAAAGTGTTCAGCAAAAGAGGTCCGCCTTCTCTTGACTTACTAGGAGAGTGGTCCCATCCTATCGATTTAGAGGTGAATGAGTTTCATCAGGCATAAACCTTGTCTGTCCTTGACCAGTGGACCACCAGGTTTTGGAGACCTACTCAACCTATGCTATCTTTCTTTTGTGACCACCCTCCATTTAGCATTAGCCCACTTTTGAACGTCACTCATAGGCTTACAGGCTTGCGTGTGCAAGTCGTTAAGGTGGTAGGATGGTCCACTTACACCTTCACCATGCTTTGTACATAGCAGCAGCAGCCTCCCTACATGAAAGCCAAACAAGGCTGATCTGTAGGCTTCGTCACATATTGCTGGTGAGGAGAAATTGTTCTTTAGTATTTAAGGATTTGTCCAGTGGAAGGCTTTCACTTGGTTGTCAACATCCCTTGGAGAAAACATTTCCAAATCGGTGTGGCGACTCAGAGCGAAGGCTGGCCAATTACCTCTTTTCTTTTCCATAGCCAGGTGTGCATGTGGACTCCTCACCTCATTCTGTTGGAATCTTAAGTGTCGTATAAACAGCCGTTGTGGTCAGACGATCCAACATAGCTGAGGGGTTGACAAGGGATATGCCTTCTGCCAGATTCACTCACTACTGGGTCAAGGAGGAGCCATTGATGTGAGTGGGAAATCAACAAAGTTATCTAATTCAAACACTGCAATAAGGATCAAAGTCCCCTCTTATAAGGTGGTTGGTTGAGGTCACGAAACAATAATGATATATGACAGTTTGTTTGTAGCAGAAGGGAGTCATATTTTCCATTAGGAAGTTTGATGTGGTCTGCATGTTGCAACTGAGGTCTGGTACATTGCACATGCTAGAACAGAGGTAATAGTGTTTTATGCAGAGCTTGAAGAACTCATTTCAAGATGTGTAGGGGGGCAGCATCTAGTGCTGGCATGAACACTTTTAGAGAAGCACTCAGCAACAACCCCCCCTTGCCCTTGCCTGTCTCTTCTCATCCATGAGTGTGCCAGCAATTCTTGCAAAAATTATCTGGAGTCCTGTCATCCAAAAATGATTCAACAACAGCGATCTTGTCGGGAGTCGAGTGTTCACAAAACTGTGTGAGAGCTCCCATCATTAGTAATGAAACCTCTGATGTTGGCCGCAGGATGGCTGATAACTGGCTCCTCATGATGATAGTGGTCAGCTTTGAGGATGGTTGGTAGGATGTAAGGTGCCTGCCCTTGAGAGAGGTAGGTACTGAGCAGCTGCAGGGATAGTAGGTCTGTGACTTGTATAAGGCACAATACCACCTGCGGCTGGGATAGGAAGTAGATGAGTGGGTGACGTGTGAGTTTTGTTCACACAATTCAGAGATCCCTGCTGGATTGTTCTGAGAACAGGTCTCTAAACAGTGGTCCCTGTCTGTCAAGTTCCTTTTTTCCTTCCGACACTGGTCCTCCTGATGTCCTTTCTTGTAGCAAGTAATTGCACCTGGTATCTTCGCAGGCATTTGTTGGCAGTGTGCCCCTTCCGGTGAGAGTGAGAGCCACAGCCTAGGTGCCTGGGAGGTGGGACTATATTTGTTGCACCACATGTGTTTTTGCAGATATGTCCTCAGGTTCTGCCGCTGAGAACGTTAGTGAAGGATGAGACGGCTGTAGAAGTCTTCCTCCTCCACGTCCTCTGCCCTGGTCCCTCTACCATTCTGACAGAATGTGTCCCTTCTGTTGTTCGTTCTTTGGCGCAGTAGTGATCAGGTGAAGTTGATAAGTTCCCTGATTCTTAACTTCACCAATCTCTGGTGGAAAGAAACTCCTGACTCAGTAACTTGATGATGAAGCGCTGCTGCCAGATTCTGGAATAGTGTTGACAGTGATGCTGCCAGTTGTAGGATCAAGAAGTATGTGCACATGTCAATGGACTGACAGTGCTGAATGCAGAGATGTCAGTTGTAGGAGAATTAACAGATCCAAGGCTTCCTTCGTTGCTGGGAAGAGGATTGTTCCCTCTGTGGTGGTCCAGAGGAATTGTCAGAATTCCCAAAGGAAGTGTTTTGGGAGCTCTGTCAGTCTGTGGACCTAGCGATGACAGAATTCCACCAGTTATTTAACCCCTAGTTAAGCTCATGTGGGACTTCCAGTCTTTGTCAATAGTGTTAACCATCAGCTTGAGCACTTATGTCATTCTTGATGTAGGCTTGCACTGGACCTTCTACAATAGCTTGGCGGTTATACTTAATAATGAGGAGCACATGTAGTTGCTTCCCCGTGATGGATTATCTTAGCTGCAACTTTACAACACAGCCAAGATGGCAGTCTTGATCTTTGGACAGAAGCCTGATGTAGGACTTCTGAACTTCCTCCTGCAAGCTCCAGGCTTGTATCCACATATAACCACAGGATTATGGATATCCTTCAATTTTTCTGAAATTTTCAACCTGTCTGCAACAAAATTCTTCTTGGGGGGGTGGTAATCAATCTGTGTGGCAGAATTTTGAACAATTAGATTTCCTTACATCTAAGCAGAATTTTGTCCTTGTGGTATATTAAATCTTCATCAGAGTACAAAACCAAATTCGGCCATCAAAATAGAGTGAAACACCAACGTCAAAGACCTGTGAGCGATTAAGTCGGAGGATCACACCTTCAAGGACCATAACATTTGTATCAATCGCATCTATCTCTAGAAAAATACAGATGGATAATGATGAACCTTCAAAACTAGGGAGGCCAAGCCCATGATGACACTCTTCAGGTCACCTTGTTCTATCTAGGGCTGGAATTTTGCTGGCACTCCCTAACAGCACCTTTTCGAAGGCAGGTGAAATTGCCGACCTTAGGAAAAAGTACAGAGAACTTTACGGCACACGCAAAACGGAGAAAAAACACCTCAATTACTGGGAGTGCTTGAGGTTTCTAAACCTGTATTCCCTGGAAACGGCAGGAGGGAAGATACAGATTATATACACCAGGAAAATCCTAGAGGGTCAGTACCGAACTTGCACATGAAAATCACTCACTACAAAAGCAAAAGACTTGGCAGCACGATGCACCATCCCCCCCAATGAAAAGTCAGGGGTGTCACTAGCACGTTAAGAGACCATACAATAAGTGTCAGGGGCCCAATCTGTTCAACTGCTCCCAGCACACATAAGGGGGATTACCAACATGACCCCTGGCATCTTCAAGCTGGCACTGGACAAGCCCTTAATCAGTTCCTGTCCAGCCGGCTGTGGCTACTGTACGTTGGTTTGCGTGCAGCCAGCAGCAACACCAGGTTGATCAGCGCTGATATTCACCAGAGGCCTGGTCACAGACCGGCAGCCGCCGGGGGCGTTGACCCCCGAAACTCTCTCCAGGTAAACTCCCAGGTCTACCCACAAACACGCAGTAACTACTGACAATAGCCAGATAGCATAGATATTCTTGATATTTTGCGATGTGAAGTCATCCCATAGGAGGCTTTGTAGGTTTTTGCAATGAAGGTTCACCAGGAGAGAGAGGGGTGGGTGGGGTGGAGTATCATGGGTGGGGTGGGTATCGTGGGTGGGTGGGGTGGGTATCGTGGTGTGGGGGTTTCATGCGGGTGGGTAGTGAGGGTCAGCAAGGCAGTGGCTGCGGAGCTTGGAAGTGTTGCCTACTCACTATCACTTATAAACCAGACTGTACCACCTTCCACTTATGCTATCCACTTTTTCCACTAAAAGGAAGATGTTACACAAATCACAATGTTTTACATGTCCAGTCAGTTGTTATAAAGCACCAATACTAGTACATATGCACAAAACACACACAATATTAGATGCTCACTGGTAGGCAATAGTGACGTCACTCCTAAGGCCTGCCCGAGTCCCCTCACTCACAGACCGATATCTTACCATACCACAAATAACTGATATTACTTTATATTCACTTCAGTGGAGGAGTTTGGCTTGTACTAATTGTTGTGAGTTAAAACTCTTCGTCACTGAACAGTTTTTTATCCTTCCTCACCAAACCCTCGTATTTAAGTAATACATGGACCCCCCGCATCACGATTACCTCCGAATGCGGACCAATTATGTTAAAGTTAATTATGTAGTGCTTTTGTAACGTGTATGTTTGGGTCTGAAATGGACTAATCTACTTCACAATATTTCTATGGAACAAATTCGGTCAGAACTATGCACCTGAACATACTTCTGGAGTGAAAACAATATCGTTAACCGGGGGTCCAATGTAGTAAGAAAGTTTGTGGAGCACACTGTGACTCATTTTCACCCCCCCCCCACTCTCTCTCTCTCTCTCTCTCTCTCTCTCATCTATCTCTCTTTCTCTTTCTTTCTCTCTTTCTCTCTCGTCTCTCTTTCACTCTCCGTCTCCTCTTCTTTCACTCTCTTTCTCTCCGCTTCTCTCTCTCTCTTTTCTCTCTCTTTTCTCCCTCTTCCTCCTCCTCTTTCTCACTCTTTCTCTCCTCTTCTTTCTCACTCTCTTTCTCTCTTGCCTCTTTTTCTCTCTCTCTTCTTTCCGTTCTTCTTTTCTCTCTCTCTTTCTCTCTTCTCTCTCACTCTCTCCTCTTTCTCTCTCTTTCTTTCTCTCTTCTCTTTCTCCTCTCTTTCTCTCTACTCTTTCCTCTCTCTTTCCTCTTTCTCTTCTTTTTCTCTTCTCTCCTCTTTCTCTCTCTCTTTCTCTCTTTCTCTCTCTCTTTCTCTTTCATCTTTCTTTCTCATCCTTTCCTCTTTCTCTTTTCTCTTTCTCTTTCTCTCCTCTCTCTTCCTCTTTCTCTCCCTCTCTCTCACAACACTCTCTTCATCACTCACTTCGTCTCAGTCGCACTCGTCTCTCGCTTCTCTCTCTCTCTCTTCTCATACTCACTCTCTCTCTCTCTCTCTCTCTCCTTGTCGCGTGAACCCCCACTTAACGATCACCTCCAATGTGACCAATTATGTAAGTGTATTATATGTAAGTGCGTTTTGTTACGTGAGTATTTTGGGGTTGAAATGGACTAATCTACAGCACAATATTCCTTATGGGAACAAATCGGTCAGTACTGGCACCTGAACACACTTCTAGGTAATTATGGGGAAATAAAAAAAAAAAAACATAAAATCCGTTTAACCGGGGTCCACTGTATATTTATATACAGGATGGCCCCACTAATACGCAGGTTTAGGTTCCAGGCTACCGCCGTAAAGCGGAAATCGCCGTAAAGTGGAACAGGCTGACCCTTTTTTTCCCCTTATAAATGGCATACAAACACTAGATAACACTGTTAACACTAACATATATTAGTTAGCAATAGAACCAGCCATGGCATCAAAATACAATAAAAAGGTACAATACACACAAAGTGCCTCCATTTAACTAACTTAAAATATTTAAAGTCTTATCAAGGTGAGACAAGTATTATTTATTGTAAGAATTCAAGTGTAGGTATGTATATTAATAGCCAGGCTACCTCACCAGGCCACCCCCCACACATACTATTCTATGATTTTTAAGCAACCAGAGCGATAAAATGTATATACAGTTCACTCATAACTTACCTTAAAATATATGTAGTCTAAATGTAAGGGTTCAGGAGTAAGTAAATGAGATAAAACGATTAAATGAGAGAAGATAGAATGAGTACATGAGGGTTACAGGCTAGCACAGAGTAAACCAACCAGGTGCTCCCACAATACTTATATTTAATTTTATTTATTCTATTTGTGGGGTGTATTTATCATCTTTTTATGTTAAGTATCGTGATTATTATATAATTTTGAAAAAAAAATATCATGGCTGGATTAATGAAAATGTGTATATTACCGTAATATACGACATTTAATGAGACTCGTGACTATTGTTATTATCACCACTTGTGGAAGTCGTCTGCTACCACAGCTCACATTTATGTTTATTTATTCTACTGTGGGGTGTATTTATCTTATTTATATGTTATGCATCGTGTTTATTATATAATTTTGAAAAAAATATCAAGGATTGGATTAATGAAAATGTGTAATATTACCGTAATATACGACATTTAATGAGACTCGGTGACTATTGTTTATTATCACCAACTTAGTGGAAGTCGTCTGCTACCACAGCTTCACATTTATGTTTTATTTATTCTACTGTGGGGTGTATTTATCTTATTTAAATGTTATTGCATCGAGTTTATTATATAATTTTGAAAAAAATATCATGGGATGGATTAAATGGAAAATGTGTAATTTACCGTAATATACGACATTTAAATGAACTCGGTGACTATAGTTATTAATGGCGTTCACTTGTGGAAGTCGTGCTGCTCACATCTCACAGTTGACTACTCTATTAACTGAAGAAAATACTTCCTAACATCCCTTTGATTCATCTGATTCTCAACTTTCCAATTTACCTCTTGTGTCTTGTGTCCCATCTCTGGAACAACCCGTCTTTGTGTTGTGTGTGTGTGTGTGTGTGTGTGTGTGTGTGTGTTTGTGTGGTGTGTTGTGTGTGTGTGTGGTGTGTGTGTGTGGGTTGTGTGTTTTGGGTGTGTGTGTGGGTGTGTGTGTGTGTGTGCTCAAATGCTTCGTTAGGTAGGCAGATTAATGTTATGCGATGTCGTTCATTAGGCGATGGTCCACTGTAATATACCTTCCGAAAAACTGGCTCATTAAGACAATACATATATACGGCCAAAACAGTCAAAGGGTTGAAGATCCCTATCTTTATTGAGAAGACAACTATTGACAATTAAGGATTCCTAACTTTATTACAAGCTATGAGCTGATACTACATCAGCTCATTTGAAAGCATTTTTATTGTCATGAACATACAAATAGGGAACTAGGATGAATTGGAGCCCACACCCCCCCACCCCCAATCCATCTGTGGGCACCATTTTCATCAGATAACTGACTTTATCTCATTGATATCATAAAATGCTGTATTAAATGTGTTCCAGACTTGAACCATCCCTGGGGATAAATGACGGCAATGAAGTGGTGTCTGAGAAGGGTACAATCCAGAGTGAAGTTGCTGTCTTTCTTTCGTAGCTTTGTGGTAGAGAAGCATGCTTCACGCAGTCCTCGAAGTGGATCCCCAATAGGATGTCTTGCTGAAATTTCTGGTATCCATTGAGAACTACTCTTAGGAGATCTACCATGAAGGTAATCACTGAGGAGGCGACTTAGCATAGAGCTTGCAATTCCCAGAGCTTGAAAGTTTCTGCTAAGAGGCCCTGGTGCCACAACCCGGTCGAAAGAACCAGCCAATGTTCAGTACTAACTCACAGCTGACTTTTGGATCAATCCAGTGTCTGGTGCCACGTAGTAGAGAGTTTTAACAAGAGAGCCAGCAGAGTAACCTTTTTTGAAGCCATATTGACATCACAAAGTAAGTGAGTGTATCACAAAAAACTCAATCATTTGACTGAGATATTGTCTCAAAGGAGCATTGTAATTGACAGGATGACACTGGTCTGTAGTTCTAAATTACTGCTCAGCTCTTCTTTGTGAACAGGACTACATTTGCCTCTTTCCACAGAGAAGGCCATTTACATTGTACTAGGCAAGAGCTGAAAAGATGCGAGTTAGAGTGCTGCTAGCTGGTCTTGCACATAATCTCAAGCAATCTGGCTCAGCTTGTCTGGGCCCCACAGCCTTTTCTTGTCAAGCGATTTAAAAGGAAGTGCACCTGTTCCTGACTATTGTCACCAGCACTGACAGTTTTGACAACAGCTTTCTTGCAAGCTAGCAAGAGGGCCCTTGCTGGATCCAGGTACTTGCATTTTGGTAGCAAAGTGTCGCAAAGAGTCCAATTTCTCTTGACTACAGTAAGGTGTCGCCATCCCCTCTCTCTCTCTCTCTCTCTCCCTCTCTCCTCTTCTTCTCTCTCTCCTCTCCTCCTCATCTCCTCTTCTCTCTCTCTTCCTCTCTTCATCTGCTCTCTCACATCTCTCTCGTCGTCTCTCTCTCTCTCTCCCTCCCTCTCTCTCTCTTCCCTTCTCTCTCTCTCACTCCCTCTCTCCTCTCCTCTCTCCCTCTCTCTCTCTACCCCCTCTCTCACCTCTCTCTCTCTCCCTCTCTCCCTCTCTCTCTCTCCTCCTCTCTCTCCCTCTTCTCTCTCTCCCTCTCTATTCTCTCACCTCTCTCTCTACTCGTTCTCGGTCTCCCATTCCCGTCTCACTCCCTCACTCTCTCTCCCTCTCTCTCCCTCTCTCTCCCTCTCTCTCCCTCTCTCTCTCTCTCCCCTCTCTCTCCTCTCCCACCTCTCTCTCTCCTCTCACTCTCTCTCCTCTCCCTCTCTCTCCCTCCCACTCTCTCCCACTCTCGTCTCCCATCTCATCTCTCCTCTCTCTCTCCCCTTCTCTCCTCTCCCTCTCTCTTCT